>PVJX010015898.1:0-41541 GCA_004027295.1 Dolichotis patagonum | reverse complement strand
AGGCAGGATCACAGTCGCCCTCCAGAGACGGGAAGAGTTCCTTGTTCTCCCGGCACCCCGAGTCAACCGCACAGTGCAGGTCCCGACATGCCAGGGTCTCTCTCCTTCAGGCTGCCAAAAGTCTGCCACACTCTCAGCCGCCCCCAGAGAAGGGGGGAGTTCCTTGTTCTCCTGGCACCCCGAGTCAACCGCACGGTGCAAGTCCCGAGGTGCCAGGGTCTGTCCCCTGCAGGCCCCTTAAAGTCCGCCATACTCACCTGCTATTTCTTTCTGATGAATTGACCATTCCATTTCCAAAGTTCTGAAATGGCCAACAGACCACAGAAAGAATTCTCTTTAGGCTCCTGTTTGAAACCAGCAGCTACAGTGATCTGCTGGCCTTGCTTCAGGGCCAGAAAAGTTAACTTATTCTTGAACCTCACAAAGTTTTGCTTATTCTTGAACCTCATATAAGCAAAGTCATATGCTATGTAACACCATATTTTGTCTTCTTTTACTTCTACTTTTGTCTTTATTATTCATACCTGTTGTGTCATGTAGAAGCAGTTTATTTATTGCATTGTAGTAGTCTATCATACGAATATACTCTTTCCTTGTTAATGGACATGTGGGTTTCCAGTTCAGGCTTGTCTTGGCTATTGATTTTTGTACATGTCTTTTGATAGGTATAGGTCATTAAGATATATATCTTTTTCTTGGCTATTTGTCTAGGAATGGAATTGTTAGGTCAAAGGATAGACATATGTTTATTTTTATTTTTTGTCTTTTTAAACTTATTTATTTTTTGAGATGGGGTCTCGTTATGCATTTCAGGCTGGCCTTGAGCTCACTTTGTGGCCCAGACTAAGTGGTCTCAAACTCATAACAGTCCTCCTCCTTTCCCCTCCCAAGTGCTGGGATTACAAGATGGACCACCACGACTGGCTGTTTATGAACACGAAGGCATATGTTTAATAGAATAGCTACTGCTAGATAGTTTTCCAAAGTGTATGAACTCACACTATCCCTAACAGTGTATGAGAGTCAGTTGCTTTACGTTTTTCACCAACTCTTTGTCTTGTCAGTGTTTAATATCTCCATAAATTCTTAGGTGAGTTTCAAACACCCTTATAGCAGTGGTGATATTCACTATCGCAAAGATACACATGGTATGTTCCTGGTTCTTGTGAAAATTGCTTCTTCAAATTGTAGGGTTTTTAATTTAATTTTTTGTAGGGATTTTATTTATTTATTTATTTTGCTTGTTTGCTTATAGCTTCTGGACTTTCATTTTAATTGGGACAATTCCTTTTATCCTAAGATTATAAAAACATTCTGGTTTTTTTTCCCTAATGTTTGGGAATATTGTTTCCTGGTTTTTTGTTTTGCATCTACCTGGGCTTTAAGAATTAAGTTTAGAAATAATGATTTAGAAGTCTAATTTTGTTTCCAGATAAAGCAACTGTCCTAATGTCATCCATTGAATAAACCATCCTTTCCTCATATATTTGAAATGAAATTAATCATATAGGAAATTTCTATATGTATTTGAATTTATTGTTGGACTTCTAGCTTTTTTTTGCCTTTATTTGTATTCCCTTGCCACTGCCATACTGATTAATTATATTAACTTTGTCATGTGTTTGCACATCATCCATTGACCATGGGTTCTTATTTTCAAAAATGTCTTCTTATTTCAAAAATTTCTTGGTAGGTCCTCCACTTTTTGTTTGTTTGTTTGTTTGTTTTCCAGTGGACTTTAGAAAAAACATCCCCCCCCAAAAAAAAAGAAAAAGAAAAAACATCTCCAGTTCCAGAATAACTTCTGTTGAGGTTCGAATTACAATTATTTTAACTTTCATATGAGTGAAGGATAGGCATTTGTGAGGTACTAGGTCCTTCCAAAGACAAGCATTGAGCAGCTGATCGGACGACAGATGGACACTTCCGATGATAGATTTTAAGTGAAATGAAGGAAGAGTGGGAGGGGGGAACTGATCAAATAACTGAGGTCAGAGAAAACTTCTTGGAGTAGCACTTAATCTGATGGTGGATATCTGTCCTGGCCCGCTGAGTGGTGGAGCTGCTCCCTGGCACTGGGAAGACTGAAGGAAGAGGCTGTGGTGGGGCATGGGGTTGAAGATGAGAGACACTGTTATTAAATAACCGGCCCTTCAGCTGACTTCCTTTGGGCTAGGTTCCCACATTAATTTTCTCAGATCACCTCTGTTGTTTTGCTAGTTCCACGATTAAAAGTCACTTCTGATGACTGTCTTCCCTGTGGTCGACCTTTTGGCCTTTCTGTTGGCCTTCAGTCTCCTTTTCCGGTCTGATCCACCCAGGCTCTTGTAGGATTCATCTGTGTGACACAGTTTTACTGTTTCTTCACCAATGCTTCTCTTCCCCACAACATATCCTAATCCTGCTCCTACCGGTCTCAAAACCCCTTTCCTCTCCACTCCTCTATTAAGACACGGCTCAGCCTCCCACATTAGTCTTCTCTGGCCACAGAGGCCTCAGATGGCTGACTCTGGGATCCCTTTGGTCCTTGTCACATGGTCTTGCATCAGTGGTCATTAGTGTTCATTGCCAGTCATACACACCTCTGCTGTGTCCCACGGCGTGAGCTCCTTTGGGACCTGGGCAACATGTCACAGGTTGGGGCACCTGCTACTTCACATGTAGCTGGGCCAGCAAGGACGAGTTGAAACTCTGGTGATAATTAATGCTGACTTGTGCTCATGTAACAAAACATCTCAGGATTTATAGGAAAATGAGTGTGCCTTGAGCCCATAGTGTTAGGGGAAATAAATCAGATATACAAGCTTAAATGTTGTGTGATTTCCTTGTTTAACAAACGCAAAGCATAAATAAAGAGTAGAATAAAAGATAGATAAGAGGAAACGGGGATGAAACTCGAACATCTTATTCTTTCAGGACATACGTGGTATTCCAAGTGATCATTTGAATATTGTGATGAGAACTGTAGAATCAACAAGACAGGAGCGAGAAAAAAAAATACCGACCATTCCACAAATCCGAGAGCTCCTGGAACACCAGCTCAGCTGTAAAATTGAAGAGAGAGCTTTACCCTCTTTAGGTAAGATGACTACTGACTGCCATCCCGTTGCTTCAGATGGAAACCTAACTTACCACCCTTTCATAATTTTAAGTCGTTTACAAACGTTGGCACTTCGCTGGCAACACTCCTGGTGTTTGTGCTGTTGAGTGTTTGGCCTTGGGTTTTATTTCTATGTGAAAAAAAAAAAATCCCTGGAGTCTGGACTGCAGACCCTAGAGACAAGGCCTGTTTGTTTCCCTGGCACCTGAAGCAGTATCGTACTATTTCGTTTTGCTTTTCACTTACTGACTATAACAGCAATGGAGATTCATGAATGACACTGCTATTCCAGATAAGTACAGTGTTTCTCAAATGGACACGCTTTCAACTGGAGAACCACCCAAAGCAATCCAACTTCCTCCCAAAAGCAGACAGTTGGTTAGACAAAGACCTGTTTTTACTGATAGGACGGCTGTTCCAAAGTGAGTATTTTCAACCCTACATTTTTTTTATTGTTTGTCTTTGTCAATTTAGGATGCCATATAATATACCATAGATTGGGTGGCTTAAATAGCAGAAGTTGTTTCTCTCACAGGCTGGGATCTGAGATCAGGGTTCCAGCAGGGTCAAATTCTGTTGTGGGTCCCCTCTATACCTGGTGGACAGCCACCTTTTCACTGTGTCCCACTCAGTGGAGAGTAAGCTCTGGTCTCTCTTCTTCTTGTAAGGGGTCCCATCACGGAGACTTCACTTAAGCCTAATTACATCCCAGAGTTTCTGCCACCAGATAATCATCACACCAGCGATCAGGTCTTCACCATACAGATTTGATGGGCCACAAACATTGAGTCCATAATCGTATTTGCAGTTCCTTTGCAGTTTCTTGTTGACACTGGAGACGCATTGCTTTCCTTCTTTAATATACGTTAAAAGAGAAACGTTGCCAGTCCCATAGAAATTTATGTTAAGGTATATGCCTCATGCGTGCACTTCACAAACATTTTTCTGGGCTTTTTTGTTTGTTTTGGTTTTTAGAATTAAGAAAGCTATCATAGAAGACCATCCACCCCGAAAGTCTTCATCTACTTCGTGAGTACAAGGCTGTAGGGGGTGGAGTGGGATGGGCTAAGAACAGTCCTTTCATTATAAATTAGTATGCTCATTGTGGCCACCTAAAGTCACAGTTATTAAGCACCCTAATGAGTGATCTGTTATGTGTGACATGTCTTTATCAGTTATGTAAAGGAATAGCATTTAACTACATTATGGTCCCTATTGGGAAAAGGAGCCACACCTCAGTCATTCCTGTATTCCTTCCTGTCCCAGCAGTGGAGTACATTTCTCAATAAGCACAGTTGACTCAAATGGATGGTGTTGAGTTTACATGGCTGGAGCCATGTTAGTGTAAGTTTTAGATGATGAGGGCTGGGGATTTAGCTCAGTGGCATAAGCGCCTGCCTTGCAA
Source organism: Dolichotis patagonum (assembly GCA_004027295.1). NCBI lineage: Eukaryota > Metazoa > Chordata > Mammalia > Rodentia > Caviidae > Dolichotis > Dolichotis patagonum. The sequence goes on along the minus strand of PVJX010015898.1, from coordinate 37,036 downwards.
GCACGCAGTCGTGAGTTCGATCCCCAGTACCGATTAAAAAAACAAAAGTTTTAGACGATGTTTCTATGTGCTGGCTTATTGCGGAGGCTGTTGATGACCCTGGACCGTATGCTGTGAGGTTCTCTTAGGACACTAAGCAGCCTCAACTGAGAGCCACTGACTCAGTTGATTCCAGTTTAAGTGTTGATTTCCTTAAAACTTTTCTGCAGTATAGGGTAATGCTGGTTTTTTCACGGGATAATTTTACGGATTAAATGAAAATACAATAAAAGGGCTAGGCTCAGAGTTTGCCCCTTGTGAATACCCAATAAGTTTTAGGTATATTACTGCCATTAATGATGAATAAGACTAGTTTTACTGTCACTGAATTTCCCTACCACTGACTTACTGTGGAGATACTGAAGTCATAAATATCTCTTCTTTGAGGCACCGTGTAGTAGAGACAAGTAGTGATTCATTGTTCAAAAGTGCTTTTCATGGACACAATCTCATAGGAAGAGCTTTATTTTATGAGGTGTCATAGGAGTGAATCAAAATTCACAAAGCTGATGTGTCATCTGGAATTTAGGTGCTTACAAATATTCTTTCAAGGAATGAGCACTGCTCCCAAGTTCAATTTTGTTTTAACAAGGGGATGATAATTCATGCGATTACACAAATGGGGCTGTGTATGTAAAAGTACTTTGTATGGCACAGCATACAGGTGAGCTGGAAATAATGACATTAATTGAAAAGAGTAGTCTTGTTGTGGAAAGTCCTCTTTCTCCCCTGAGAAATGTTTTGCTCAGGACTGTAAAGAGCAAGCATATTGAGAGTACACACATTAGGGTTTTGGCGGAAAGGTCGTAACTGTAGTCCACATTGAGAGTCAAGCTGTGTGGTTGGCTGAGGTGGCTCTGGAATGAGCCCCCAGAACGCTGTACAGAACCCTGGGGCCTCCCCGCCATCTTGTGTGAGGTCACAGGCTCTCTGGAAATTCCCTGAGAAAGTTCTCACCGCTTTAAGAGGGACTTGGTTTGTACGAACCCCTGTTTTGGTTTGGCTTTGTGTAGGACACCTCCCTTCAGTTCAGAGGAGGAGCTGGATGATGACGGCTTCATCCAGGCATTTGTGTCCCCAGAGTTACTTCCTGTGCAGTCGTCCAGAAGCAACCAGAATGGCGTCGGAAAGAACATGGTCAAAAGTGACACAGACTGGACCGAGGGAAGTGAAGTCGAGGACTCTGATGTTTCTCCCAAGCCCACAGGTGAGCTTTGAAAATCCTGAAAATCGTATTTAGGGCAGTAGTCCTCACCCAGAGACACAGAGATCTGGGAACCTGAGTGGGGAGAGTATGCACAGAGAGCATAAGGCTCATTTAGCAACGTGGATGCACTTAGCGGCCAACCCATCTTCAAGCCCACGGAGGAGGGAAGACCTGGGGATACCTGGGTGCATCCGTTTTCTAGTGCTGCTGTAACAAAGGACCACAACCGGGTGTCACTGTCCCGGAGGCTGGAAGTCCAAGATCAAGGCATGGGCAGGGGTTGAAGGGAAGGATCTGTTCTGTGCCTGTGTCCTTGGCTCCTCCATGGCCATCTCCTCCCTGTGGATCTTCACGTCCCCCTCCCGCTGTGCATCTGTGTCCTTATTTCCCAGTTTCATAAAGGTCGTGTAGATTGAAACTCACTCTTAAAGAGCTTACTTTGACTACTTCTTCACACATCCCCTCTCCAAAAAGGTCACTTTCTCAGGTCCCTGAGGTGAGGACTTCAACTTCATAATTCACAAGGGCACAAAGTAACGCATTAACACTTGACTTTGAGAGCGCCAGTTCTAATACACTGTGCAGTCTTTTAGCACAGACCGAGCCAGTTTTAAAGAAAGGCAGGGTCTCAGTCCGCGATTGCTAATAACCTGCTGAAGAGTAGTCCAGGCTGGCCTTGAACTCACTGTGTAGCCTAGGCTGACCTCCAGCTTGGCAGTGATCCTCCTGCTCAGCCTCTCAAGTGCTGGAATTACAGGTGTCTACCACCATTCCCAGCCTGAAATTCTGCAGTGTAATTTTAAATTATATAGTTTGAGCATTTCAGATATATCATCTTATTATATATAATTGATGTATTGTATAGCTATGTAATTATGTTAAATATAATTAATTTGAAAGTAGTTGTTTTGCAAATACCCATTTAAACAATTCTTCCATGCAGGAAATACTGAAATACAGGTTTCTGACCACATATTTGAGTGAAACCATCCTTTTTTGATTAAAAACCTTTATAGAATAAAACCTTTATTGAATCTTGTCTGGACAACCATGATTGACTTTTCAAAGGAATTACAGTATAAGTGTTTAGCTCTTTTTCCAACTCCTAAAAAGTTCAGTTAATGTTATTTTAATAATAATATGCTCTTTAGACTCTCAGAATTTCCAGTAAGGTTATTTTGGAAATGAAGACAGAATTAATAGAAAACTTTTCATGACTAATTCTATTGATTTTACAGGAACTGCCGTTAAAACGCTAACTGACAAAGTTGAAAGGATGGTTTCACATCACAGAAATGTAAATAAACCAGTTGGTGGGATTAATGTTACTGAAGTGTTCATGATAAAAGAAGAATTACAAGAAGAACTGAAGGTGAAATCATTTTTACTTGATAAACATGCATTAAATTATCTTTTGGTGAATATTGTTTTGTTTTGTTTTTGTTTTGAGACAGGTATATATTCAAGGCTGGCCTCAAGTCACTGTGTAGCCCAGGCTGGAATTTGAATCGATCCTCCTTAGCCTCTCGAGTGCTGGGATTTTAGGCATGTTCCACCATGCTTAGCTGATGAATATATCTTTTTTTTTTTGGTACCAGGGATTGAACTCATGACCTTGCTTTTACCAGGCAGGCAGTTATGCTGCTGAGCTAAATCCCCAGCCCCTGATGAATATATCTTAACAATTATGTTTTATAGTAAAACATAAACAAATACAAATATTCAGCATGGTAGAAGTTGAGATTTTCATCCTATTTTGTTTTCAGTACTGTATTTTGGTTTCATAGAGAAGCAAAGATCCTGGAGGGGTAACTGGTAGAGATGGAGCGTCCCTAACCTGAGAAGTTCACAGTCCTAAACTTGTTGAACACTAGCATCACACTCAGAGTTTCAGACGGGGGGCTGAGGCTGTAACTCCGTGGTGCAGCCTATGCTTAGCGTGCGTGAGGCCCTGGGTTCAATGCCTAGATCACGTGTGCACCTGTCAACACAATTCAGAATGCGAACTGTTTCGCATTTCTGATTTTTGGGTTATGGGTGCTTGTACCCTGTAAAGTCTATGTGAATATCCCAAAAGCCTGAAAAACTGTAAAACCTGAAACACTTCTGATCCAGGCCTTTTAGATAAAGGATATCTAGCCTGTAGTAGTATATCACACGCATATTACACTTCAGGCTTTTGGGGTTCATGTGTACTACTTGATGCTTCCAGATACTCAGTGCCATCTACACAGAAAGTTGTGACTGTTAGAATCTGGGGTCTCCACATCCAAGTCTAGGGACTTTGTAGGGTTCAGCCCCTCATCAGAGCTGGAGTCGGTGGAGAAATTCTTTCAGAGATGTGTGTGAATCAGTAGACGAGGGCTTGTTCATTGTAGCACAGTTCATAAGGGCTAAATTTTAGAAGTGGCCTATATGTCCACCACCAGATGGATAAGGAAAAGGTAGTATTAGCACACAGGGAAGCACTACTGTTCCATAAAGAATGATTTCTGGAAAATAGATGCACTTTGAGACCATAATGTGAAGTGAAATAAGTCAGACACACAAGCTTGAATATCACATGGTTTTTCTTATGAGAAACCCAGGTAAAGAGCAAAATAAAAAATAATAGGAAGCAGGAGACAGCTCTTTCTCAGATTGGAAGGGGATCAGGAGGTGAAGGGAGATGGAATGAAGAAGAAAGGAAAGAAGGTGTGTCATGCACATGAGCCAGCACCACACAATTAATGGAAGTATTCTGTCATACAAGCGCGGGCTAATAAGAGGTAGACAGACCAGGGCAGGTGATACCCGCTTTGTCTGTAGCAGACGAGAGGTTGGGGTGTTTTCCGAGCAGTTGTGGGGAGTATCTGTGTCTTCCCACAGTGGTCACTCTTTTCCTAAGTTTTCACCAACACTAGATTTAATTCCAGTTCCTCTGTGGAATCTGGAACATTCCGTCAAGGTACTTTTGTTGGTGCTACTTATGTCACACAAGCTAAAAATGATGGAAAGCTGAAGATGTGCATAGTGAGAAAACGGGCTTGCATCCGTGAAGTGCTCTTCCCACAGGATGTGTGTGAGGGGCATGTAATATAGTATATCAGAAATTTTCTAAATTCATGGTATATTTCCATGGCATGAAACAAAAAAGATGATTCAAAATATGGACCTCCAAATCCATTTGCTACCATGCAGAAATGCCTAGATTTCGTATCCTCTGTTATTCCCAATGTCTTGTTTTGTTTTGTTTTGTTTTGTTTTGTTTTGTTTTGTTTTGAGACAGAATCTCACTATGTAGCCCAGGCTGGCCTTGAACTTGTAGCAACCCTCCTGCCTCAGCCTCCCCAGTGCTGGGGTTACAGGTGTGTGCCACCACATCTGGCAGTTCCCATCCAGTGTCAGCTGCTCAGTCTAAACTGCAATATGATTTCAGGGCCCTGTTCTTTAAGAAACATGACTTATTCTCCGTGTATCCCTGTAAGTGCGCAGATGTCGACGACGAGGACTGGGACATTTCATCCTTAGAGGAAGAAAAATCTGTGGGGAAAAAAGCTGGGAAAGACCAGAAGGACCTTCTACCCATGAAGAATGAGTCGAATTCTACTCAAGTGCGAAATGCCTGGGGCGCATTCTAGGGGGCCCAAGGGAGAAGGTACGTGGTTCTCGCTCTCCTGGTCCTTTTTTAATTAACTGTTTCTTCTGTATAAATATCTATTTTATGTGTGCCAGTGGACCATCAGACAAAACCACATTGCATAAGTGTGATCTTGAATGCTGTATGTTAATTTAAAGACAATATTGACAGCTTACTGACTGACACATTTACTGATCCTTTTGTTTACTTTTGGGCCTAATTAGTCATTAAAAAATTTTGTTACATTATTTTTCAAAATCTCCAGTCTCTTTATACAGATGTCCCACAGGAAATAAGGTTTCTGGTCTTCTACCTGAAAGAGACCATTCTTCTGGCAGCCTTCCTCTATTCCTCTGTTTTCTGTTAAATATTTTTCTTGATTTTCTTCCAGCGGAAGTTTTTCTTGTAGCACTGTAGTCAGTGGGATGAATTACAAATGAAAGCATTAGTTGAAATGCTTCCCATCCACTTAGGTTAGAGCCTGGATAAATACAGTAACTTCACTCAGCAGATTGCATTCTTAACGTGAGAAGATTGTAATTCATATTTTTTTTAATCAAAGTGGTTCTCGCACATGGTGGGAACCAAGGTGAAGAGTGGGGCCACCCTGTCATAGCTTATTAAGCCCAGGTCTCAGGAATGGACCAAGGCCCCAGGGCCTTGATCTGACAGCTTGAGAGTTTGCCTGTCATGTCCCCTGCTGAGACAGATGGGGATTTGGCTCATTTCCACCTCTCGTGCCCTTCCCACTACTTCTGTGCCCTTATTTGTAATTTTAGTTTGTACCCATCCCGCACGCGTGCACTTGCCTCTCTCAGCAGGATCTGTGCACCCCCTCTTGGAAAATAAACTATCACTCCCTTGTCCCTTTGCTGCCATTTACCACCATTGTCAGTACTTACTGCCACCTTGTCAAGAACAACATGACTGTCACAGAGCCATTGTGAAGTTATTTGTGCTGAGGAGCCACTCTGATCTTTGAAATCCAAAAGCCCATGTTGTGTTCCATGCCACTTAGGCAACAGGGCCAGAGGGCGGCCAAGGCCATGACCCCACACCCCACAATGGAAACATTTCTAGTCAAGCTGCAGAGGCTGAAAAGTCAGGCACCTTTAAAAGTGTATGTACCTTAGAAAAATCTGTTTTTAACATTTAACCCTCTAGGGCAGAGATCTGTGTTGATTTGTTGATTTTAGTCTCTTCTTTACTACATCTGTGCCCTCAGAGATGCTGATATTGTGCTGCCACCCTCAGACTGAGCACTGCAAGCTCCTAGGCCCTGGGTTGAAGGCTGGGGAAGGAGAAGCAGGAACTTGCAGGCCGAAGGGCTAAAGGTCACCTACCGGGGTTGTGGGAAGGGCATCTAGAGATGTCCCTGGTTCGTGCTGGATTTTATAGTGGTCTCCTACATAGCTCATCGGGGCTAAGGCCGGGGATTCCTGAAGAGAATAGAACTCTGATAAATGACAAAATGGAATCATGGGCTTTCTCAGGCGTGACCGTGTTTATTTAACCACTGAGGATTCTTTTCTTCTTTCTCTCTCTCCCTCTGCAGCACTTCAAGAAATGAGTGCTTTGAAGAGCAGCTTAGTAGCTGAGACCTACCGAGTGATGCTTAGGTTGACTACAATTGGCGCCTCGGAGGGTTCTCCCAGAAGCCAGCAGTGTTCAATGGCGGCCCACATGATCCTGCCTTACAGTGTTTCTCTCAATAACAAGGAAGCCACCTCAGAAAACACTGAAGTCTCTTCAGTGGCATTCAATACAGTATTGAAAAACAGTCAGCAGTATTTTAGAGCATATAAAGGTGTTTTACTTCCGCAGCTAAAAAAAAAAAAATAACGTGCCATTAAAGTCAGAAAAAGTGTCTTCTTCAGAATGGTACTCTAGTGTTAAGTGCATTTTTTTCAACCAATTTTTAAGTGAAACATATATATATTTTTTAATTTATGTCAGGTTTTGGTTTGCGTTATTACAGTTTTTTTATATCTTATGTATATTGTCAAAGTGGATGCATTGATTCTATAAAATTCTTTAAAATTGCGATAGTGAGCGATGAAATCTTAAGGAGTTAGACTGGTTATTTGTTATAGTAGAGGTTTAGAATGATAACAGTATAGCTAGGCCCACATTAAATACATCTTCCTAAATTTCTTAGTCATATTTAGCTTTGATTCACTGTAAGCATGGTGCCACTAAAAGGTTATTTTCTGTATTATAATCTTTTTGTCTTGGGTATTTTATGAATACAGTATAGCTATTTAAAATGCCAATTAATGTATCAGAATATGAACAGAAAAGATTGATTCGTGGGACTGGGGATTTAGCTCATTGGCATAAGCACCTGCCTGGCAAGTGCAAGGTTGTGAGTTTGATCCCCGGTACCAAAAAAAAAAAAAAAAAGATTCATTCACTACTGAATCACCTATGTAGGTAGGTTTTCTTTCTTTGGACTTGAAAACTATCCAACCCATATTATAAAATACCTCAAAACTAATTAGTTATATTGTTGGTCAATGACGTTAAAAGCCAAAAGGTTCCTATAAAATGGTTTTTTGCATTTTTTGATGCTCTGTGGTACTGTCTGTATTTGTTTGTTAGCAACATTTTATCTAAATGGTTTGTTGGATTTTAGGTCTCTTCACTTCTCAAGCTTATCAGTAAAGCCCTCTCCATCACACTCTTGTGGCTGTGGCTGATTATTTTGAGATGATTGCCGAAATGAATTCATACTTTTTTCTTTTTGAGACAGGCTCTTGCTGTGCAGTTCAGGCTGGCCTTGAACTCGTTATGTAGCTCGGGCTGGCCACGAACTTACGGCGATCCTCCTGCCCTAACCTGCTGAGATTACAGGTGTGCGCCATCGTACCCAGCAGAATTTATACTTTTGTGAGGAATTGACTAGGGAAGGAGTCTGCCCTGGTAGCTATGCCATGTAACATCCTGGCTTTAGAATAAACCTGTTTCTACTTGTATGTGTTCTAAATTTGTTAACATTTTCCCAACTTCCTGCAGGACCATTTTAATACAAATATACTTATTCTGTGTTTCTAAAATCTTTGCTATCCAGGCATGGTGGTGCATGCCTGTAATCTCAGCACTTGGGAGGCGGAAGCAGGACGATTGCTGTGTTTGATGCCAACCTGGGTCAGCGGTCAGCCTTAACTACATAGCAAAACCCTGTCTCTAAATAAAGAAATACAACCTTTCCTAAGTGAGGAGTCAGTCTCATGTAGGACCGTGTGCCTGTATAATCAGTGTGCCTGAGATAGCCATGCATTTACTTGTTGATTCAGTCATTTCCATAGCACCTGTTTATTTTTTTTGGCTTTAAACCACCTTAGTTCACCTAATGAGAACTGCTCTGAGATGTGGTTGTTTTTATAATCCTCATTTTAAAGATGTGAGAACCAGAGGAGTTAACTTGCCAAAGGCCATACACCTAGAAGCAGGGCAGAGTTTCTCCATACCTTCATCCTCTACCCGAAAATCTTCAGTACATTTTTACCAGCTCAACTTTAGGTTTAAAAAAAAAAATTTAAAGCATACAACCCTATCCCCACACTACCCTGAAGCACCTACCCTGCCTTTATGTCTTTGTGGAAAAAGGTATTTCAAGTACTGTACTAACATAGTACTAACTAGTACCACATTTTAAAGTTTTCTTTTTCTATTCAGCACCTCCAAACCAAATGTTTTCTTTTTGTTTTTGTTTCCTGTTAAAGCTTTCACAATTCAGGGAGATGATGCATTCACCTGCACTGCAGTTCACAGTGGAGGCTTCCTGCTGATCACACAGGCACCACTGAGCTGTATCCCCAGCCTCAGCCCTTGTTGGCTCCTTTTCTCCTGTCTGCCTGTCTGCCTATCTGTCTCTCTCTCTCTCTCATGCCAGAGATGCATGATGGATCCCAGGGCCCCCTGCATGCTATCACTGAGCCATACTGCCAGCCCTCACCAGTTCCAGTTCTGTTTTATTCCGGACTGTCCCAGCCCCACGTCCTGTTCTGTTCCTATGTGACAAGTCACTCAAACTCTGCTTTAATTTCCTTCTCTGCAAACGCAGATAAGACAAGTGCGTGCTGCACAGGAGGCCTGAGGAGCGAGCTGGGTGGGCTTTGTGATCCGTGTGTTCATGGTGACCACTGCTGCCCTCTCGGGCATACTGTATTTAGGCCTGGCCGTTGGCATCAGTATCCTTGTTCTGAAATCACTGGAGCGACTCACATGTCTTGAAAGATGACAAGGCTGTCAGTTCCCAGTTAAAAACAGGCGCTGTAAGACACAGCCCGTCAGTTCTGAGTGACGCAGGTGCCACGCTGGCTCTGGGACTTCCCTTGTTGCTTTCAGACTTGGTCTCAGCTGGTGACCGCTGTTCAGCTCCTGCCGACGCCCTGCTGTGTCACAGACCCAGCAGTTACTTAAGGTGGCCGTGCCGCATAGAGGGCAGTAAGACTGTGTCCTCAATGGCCCTTCTTTGGTCCATAAGAATGAATGACAGGTGTGACAGATGGGCCTAAAAACTAGAAGAGAATTCCATGCAGCTGCCAATAACTCGTGTATTTAACTTGGACATCGTGTGAGGAATCTCACACTGACCCAGTACTGTTTAGAAGGCAACATTCTTCCTACACTTCCTGCTTAAAACATGAATGGAACAAGGAATAGGGTCAAATATCTCAAAAGTATGAAAGACCAAAAAGGCAATATGGCACCAAATGAATGCCATACCCGTCCTCTAAATGTATGAAATGTACAAATCCTGTAAATAACCTGTTTATTTTTTTATAGAAAGCCATAACAGAAAATGATTAGTACATAACCATGTAAGAACATTTACATCCATACAATCAACAAATTCTTCAAATTCATGTTTTAAAAATAGTTTGTTAATTATAAGAGGGACTTGGGTGGGATTATCTTGTGAACAGTCCGCTTTGAGAACAAACTCAGGACACAGCTTGCTGGCAGAGCTCTTCAGACGTAAGCGTTTTTATCAAACTGTTTCGAAGGGTTTGTGGTTTTAAAATCTCCTTCTCCACCATGATACTTTGTCCTAGAAGACATGACAGATGTGGCTCCGTTGTATGTGTATGCCATTCTGAAAAGGCAAAAACAGTTTTGATAGACTCTGTTCAATTTGGGACAGACAAACTGGATGGAAACCATTTCTGTCCATAGCAAAGCTTAAAGCCTCCTTTTTCTGTTAGCTGTCCTCCCTCCTCTAGCTTTGAGAAATAACTCCCCAGGTCGTGAGTTTCATCCCCGGTACTGATCAAACAAACAAACAAACAAAACCGTGAGAAATAGCTCCGTGTCATTTCTGAGAAGCTTGCATGACAGAATCTCTGCAGAAGAAGCCCATGACTTGTTCAGTTACTCGTTTTTCAAAGCTATTTTTTAAAAACTCAACTTCCTGGAGCCTGGAAGACTTTTTAGTGACCTTCATCAATAATACCTGCCTTTGCAAAGATGATGAGGATGCCCTCATGTTTAGGTTAGTATTTCTAATTCCAGAAATACTCTTGGAATATGATAATGATGAACTCTTTGTTCTAAAACTGACTATATTCCTACCCTTTTCCATTCTGGGTTTTTGAAGTTTCTGAGAATCACATGAATGGCTGCCGTTTGTCCCTGGCAGAAGGATGATTTTCAGTAGTACCTTTTAACAGAAGATTTTTGTCTTTTGCATACCTGGGTGTTTTGTTGTTGTCAGATATTGAAAAGCAAAATATGACACCACCAATTATGCAGAGCGAGGCTCCTGCCCATCCAATAAACAGAGCAGCTCCTAATTCATACCTGTGAGAAAACATGACCCAAGTATTACAGCTCACTTCCGGAGTGGGGTTTAAACAGTATTTAACCCTGCTGGCCACTATTTACTAAATGCCCATTATACATTTTTGCTATTGGAACTTGGAAATGGTGACACCTTTGTACCTGTAAAACGCTTTAAACTCTTCCTACCAAGTGTTTTTACACCGACGATGACTTTCTTATACCTCTACAGCATTCTAAAAGGAAATCAGGGTGTCCGGGCACGTGAGGTCAAAACCCAGGCCTCCTGACTTGCTGGGCATCCCTCTTCTGCACTCTGCTTTTGCTTCCCCAAACTCTGCATCCATTTATTCTGTCCCACAGGATAAACTACTTTGGTACTCTGCATTTAGAAAAGGGGAGGCTGCCTCTGTTTTCATTTCAGATCGCTTCAATAAATGTTTATCAAGTACCAGTGGAATGCAAACAAACCATGAGTAGGGTCAGAGATAGAAGCCGCATTATCTGATTTACCATTACAGTCTAGCGGAGAGATGAATGTGCATGGTATGAAGCATCTTCTAGGCCACCATACTGCAGATAACCTCAAGAGATGCAAAGGTAAAGGAGACAGTGCCTACCTTGGGAGGTCACCTTGCAAAGGTAAAGGGTAATGTGACTGAGAACACAGAAACAGAGCCACAGAGTGCTAGAGAGCCCTTTTGGTTGAGGAACAGTCATCCAAACAAATGACCGAGGACACACCAAAGGCTCAGGGGCTGTGTGCTGCTCCCATGTTTGCCTGCCCCTTTCCTGCAGAATAGGTTTGTTTTTATAAAGGACTCCTTTGGGGCCCGTGCACCTTCTTTGTAGTGCAAAAAACAGAACAAAACAAAACCTCGAAGCAGTGGTTTTCAGTACAAAATGAAGCCAGAGTGGGGTGGTCTGTTTGGATCACCAGAACCTAAGGAGGCGCTGAGGTATGGAAAGTCAGAGAAGAGAAGATGGAGCCCAAGGTCAGCCTCATCCCCAGCTGTCCCCGCCTCTAGCCAGGTCGTCACACGATGGCGCTGTCATGGCAACTTGAGGGAGGTCGCCCGGAGCTCCTCACCTCTTCCTGCTTGACATGTCACTACCTGAACTGTCACCCTCAATCAGGCAGGCTTTGTAGTGTGGACTGAGAGGTCAGGAAGGGTTAAGGCCATGAGCCAGGAGAACAGGAAGCCACAAGGACATCCGGGCACCGGTGCATTTTCAACTAGGATGGGACATGTGCATAGCAAAGGCTGCCCTGTGATCCTTTCTTTCCTTACTCTTGGGCTAAACCGTCGGGAAAGCAGGTGACAGATGGGACCAGGAACAACTGTGACAAAACAACTAGGTTTTGGCACTGCACCTTACTCTAGAACACCAATTAAGCTCTGGGAGCCCAGAAATACTCCAAGGGTTCTCATCGTAAACAAAAACTGGTCTAAAGTGATGAAAAACACCTTCCATCTACTCACACACAAAATCATGCCCAAGGAGGGCTGAGGAGAGAAGCACACGGCTGGAGAAGAAACAGACTGGCCCGCTCTATTTTTGCTGTAATTTGGCAAGCCCCTGCCACTATTTTGTACATCTTTGTTTTGATTTTGACTTTTTGAAGATAGGGTCTTGCTATGCAGTCCAGGCTGGCCTTGAACTCACTCTGTAGCCCAGAGTGAGTTTCAGAGCTTTCAATGATACAAACCCCCCTGCAGCACACATGCCATGGATTCACAACCGCTGTACACTGCCCAGACTGGCCTCAGACTCAGCGATCCTCCTGCCCTGTTTCCCAAGTTCTAGGACTGCAGCGTGGGCCACCATGCCTGATTATTTTGTAGATCTTGTCAAACCTACCAGGCAGTGAGAGAGACCTGGGCAGAGGAGGAGAAGGAGGCAGAACACACCAGGGGGACTGTGGTGGGGACACCCAGGGTAGGGTTTCATTGGCCTGCTTCTTGTAAGTGTACCCCCAGGAGAACGTGGAGTACCTGGGGGAAATGGGTGTGGGCAGATGACGCCTATGTAAGGCTTACTTAAGGAAAACCCATTCTTGCAGTAACTTAGGCCTTGAGTTGTATAAAGCCTCTGCCTTGGGAGAAAAGTTTATATTAGCGATCTCTGAAAGACTGGGTTACCAGTGGAATTCAGTTCTGAAATGGTAACATTGACACTGAGTGGACTTATAAAGATTCTAAACATTAAAAAAAAAAAACCATTTGGCCGTGTTAAGCTAAGTCGAATATTTATTATTTTTGCTACTGCCACTGTGATTAAAACCAGGAGGACAGTACATTTGGAAAAGTTCTGGCCCCCTGCTCCAAGAGCCTCCTTAAGGTCATTTGATTTTGCTGGGGATCCTGAAAGGCTGAGACACTTTCATTTATTACAAGAGTTTTTGTGTTATTTTTGGAGGGGCTCATTGGTCCTTTTTCAGAGCCAGTGTGCCCTGGTTTTAATGACTCCCCTCACCTCTTTTTTGTGCTGGGTGACAAGACAGCCCCAGGGCACTCAGAAAGAATTCCACACCCCGGAGCCTGGAGCCCCTGAGAGCTTAATGAGCCAAGGAGAGAAATTCTCCTCTTTCTGAAACAAGAACTAACTATAGATCGCACTGATTAGATTTTTAAAATCCTAATAAAGTCTTTTACTCAGCTAAGGTTACATAAAAAGAACATAAAGCAACAGTTAAGAGCTCAGGGTTTGGATCACAGTTCCGGGGCTTAAGTCCACGTTCTGTGATTTTTTTTTTTTTTTTTTTTTTAACTTGTGCTGAAACACAAGAGAAGTCAACATGGGACAGCCCGGCTTCTATTTCCTCATCTGTAAAGTGAGGATAGCAACACATCTCTCAGGGCCAGGATGAAGATTCCATATGGTAATGCACATAAACCTATCTCATCACACACACAAGGTCCAGCCCAGCCGCTGCTGTTACCTTGGACATTTAGTTGACCCACATCTGTACATATTTGGGAGAACCACGGTCATGTTTGCTGGGAGAGACATGCTCTTTTGCTTCTATTGTTAGGTTTCATCACAGTTTACTATAATTATTTGCTTAACGTCTGGCTAGGCTTGATAAACCGTAGGATTTGTGAGAACAAGGCTGTTCTGTTTCTCTCTTGTCCTCTCTGAGTACATGGTAAGCATGGGATCTGTGCTTCCTGTCGTTCCTGTGGAGGTGAGCAGGGGACACTACACAGCTCCCCAAGGGTGGCAAATCAAGCCACAACGACAAGAGGCGTGTTCTTTAGTCTCTGCCCTTAGAATTGCTGTGGACGTTACAAGGCTAAACCATGAGTGGCAGTGTGAGCTGTGTAAATCAAGGTCGCCAGGGATACTGCAGGCCTGGCCTTCTGAACATGGAGAGGGAGAGCCATGAGCAATGCTCAGGGTCCCAAAGCCCTGCAGAAGCCAGTAAGTAACTTCAATAGCTACTCTAGCAAAGAGCACATTTTACCACCTTAGATGTTCTCGCTTTATTTTTTAAGTGGTTAATCTATGTGTTGGAAGTAAATCTGTTTCCCATTACTGGTTTACCAAAATCACATTCATTGACGCAAATGTACTGAAGCCAGACCCGCAGTTCTTAATGAGTCTGGTCAACTAACGGGCTCCAAAAACAGTATTTTCATCTCTAAACCAAGATCCATTCTCGCCCAGGCTGCTGGAGATCTGCCTGTGGGAGTCGATTCACCACCTTTCAGGTAAGGAAGAAAACGGCACAACAGAGGCGGTGAGGGAGAAAGCTGGCTCAGGGCCAAGAGGATACTGAGGACCAAAGATCTGCAACGGATAACCTGAAATTTGGATAATCTCCCCAGGTGTTGAAATCAGCAAATCAGCGTCTTAGCATTACAAAAAGTGAAGAAAGACTTCCAAGCAGAGGCAAAGGAGACGTGCCTTGGAAATAGCTGGAGTAAATATTCTATTGTTCTCTCTCTCTCTTAGTCCTGCCTTTTAAGAATTTCAGTATTTCCCAGAACACACACTGATAGGTGTGAACTGAAATCACTGTTGAGTAAGTCTGTAACAGCCATTCAACAGAGTGGGGTGGGGGGGAGTGTCTGAAAGAGACAGAACCAGCTGCAAAAGCCATGACATGAAACTGTTAAAAAAAAATACCAGGCTAGACAAAGGGTCTCAAGTTGACTCCGGATGAATACCACTTATTACATGTCGGACAGAATTCACCACAGAAGTCAAATGGAAATAATATTTTCCTTGGAATAGAGCCTGTGTGAGAAGCAAAATCTATGAAAACGAATACGCAAGCCAGTTGTTACTATAAGCCACGTTCTGAATCCCTCCAGAAACCTTTCAAGATGGTTTGAATTAATGCAGACACCATCCTGTGAGCCGTAACAATGCTGTGTATGCGCCTATAACGTTCCTGTCAATGATGATTTGTCACCATCATCCCTCCACTGACCACTGCTGATAACTAGAAACTTAATCACCCATGGTCCTGGCACTGGTATCCTATTTCAGTAAAGTTCAATATTTTATGAAAAGTCTCTGGTTTTCTCAGGGTAGAGTTGGGCTAAGAGTAGTCATAAGGCATAGTTTTAGGAGGGAAGAGAGCCTAACCTTGAAAGGGAAAAAAGTGGAGAGAAAAATAACATGACGATTGTGAAGTACACATCCTGTGATAATGCTCACGTAGAAATTTTCTGCTGTGTTTGTTCCTTTTATTGTGCAGTCAAAAGATGAGGCGGGCTGGATCTGAAGCCTGCTCGCTCTAAGTCTTGAGATAGTTTAAGGGGTCAAATAACCTGCATCTGTGGCTTGAAAGGGCTCTGTATTTTTTACGTGTGTGATTTTATTCAAACAACACAGGAGCAGGGCTGTCTGTGGAGTCCAGGGCATCTTTTTTAGATGTGTAAGGCGATGGCCAGTGATGAGTATCTTCCCTAAAACTCTCACCTTGGCACTCCTGGTGCAGCTGGTTCATTTCCTTTCCAGCTGAACACTCCTTAGCCCTCTGCTTTGTTTCTTAGTTCCAAGTTGTACAGTTAATAAGTGGGTAAAGACTCTGTGCACATGGGTGTGTACATCCTGAAATTAAATGTATCAGCCAGATTTGCTGCAAAAAAGCTGGGGTCAATTTAAAGTGTATCTTACATCCTGTTTATTATCTTCAACAGCCTATCTGAAAACAGTTCAAAATTGAATGAGGTGTTGTGAAAGAGTTCTGTAGGGTCAGTTCTCCTGAGAATCTCACAGGTATCTGTCTAGTTGCCAGTTTCCAGTTATTACTCATCAGAGGGGACCAAAGATTAAACAGACGAAATTACACAGGACTTTCTCCCTCTTCCTGATGATTTCACACTAGGACCTTTGAAATCTCCCTCCTCGAGACCTGAGTGTCATAAAATAAGGTCTCCAACATTCAACATATATTTCTTAAAACCAATCTGAGTAGACTGTATAAAGTAAGGTACTGCTACCTTTATATACTCTGTAAGGGCTGGTATCCTTCAAAATAGAGCTAGCATTGTTTTGAGTGTTTACTAGATATGGTTCTAAACAACTTAAATGTTCTATCTCATTTAACTATGACAACTTCTTATCCTCATTCCACAGATAGGGGATACAGGGCAAAGAAAGGACAAGTAATTTCTTCAAGGTTGCACAGCTAATAAGTAGCAGAACAGGGGTTACTTCCTAGATCCAGGGTACTATTATTAAACAATGTGCTATGCTGACTCCTCTCCCAATTCCTTTAACTGTTATCTTCATGCGTTCCCTGGTGGTGCATCCCTGTAATCCCGGCACTCAAGAGGCTGAGGCAGGAGGATTGTCATGAGTTTGAGGCCAACCAGGACTACTAGTGAGTTCAAGGGCAGCCTGAACTGCACAAGGAGACCCTGTCTCAAAAACAACATCAACAAAAGCCAAGCATGTTATTCCCACTCTACATACATAGTCCCACATCACCACTGATTTACAATCCTTGCCATAAATGTCATGCAGCCCAGACTAAGGTAATCAATTATAATGAAGACAGAAGAGCAAAGTTAAATACCATGGAAAGGCCAACTGTGAGACTGATATTCAGCTTCTCCAAAAAGATTCCAAAATTAACAGGCAGAGCCTAGTTTGGGAGACTAATAAACAAGCAGGTACTAACTACCCAGTAGATTATGATGGGTTTACAAGACACAAAGGAAGACCCAGGTGAGGTATCTTCCTCAAATGGGAAGACTTGAAAATGATTGGAAATAAACCAGCATATGACAGATAGAAGCTGAACTGCAGAAAGCAGGATACACTGACAGGAATACTTATTCCTTGCACTAGTCCGTAAAAAAAAATACAGTTGCCAATCAGTTGGTATCCAAGCAGATTTTTAAGGTCTGTGATGAAAGAAATTCAGGGATCAGAAATAGTCAATTCGGCTTCCAAACAAAGTACGTTCACGGAATAACACCTTAATATTTAACAGCTGAATCTAATTTATTCTTAATACTTGGCACAATGCAAAATCTCCTCTCCAAGAATCTATGAGCTCTTTACCAACAGTGGCTCATTCTTCAAATAAGCCCATGAGTAATCTTAAATGAATAAACATCATAAGTTAATAAATTATAATAAGGACAGAAGAGTGAAGTTAAATATCTTGGCAAGCTCCTCTGTGAGACTGATACTCTTTCCAACCTCGCCCAGGAAAATCTGTATTCTACTTCTTGATGGTTGATTGTTCATTTAACTTGACAATAAGAATGAGATAGCTAATCTGAAAGTAGGGAGCTTTTTTTTTTTGTCCTTTTTTATCTTTTATTTTTTTAGTCCTAGGGACTGAACTCCATCCTTAGGCAACTCCAGCCTGCCCTACAGCCCCAGCCTGGCGCTCATTTATAACTATTAAATGACCACAATGGTGAAAAGATTTTACCTCACAAAAGCTCAAATCCTGAAGTAGAAATCAAATATGCCAGGAATGAAGAGCGTGCCATGGTTTTGAAAATAATAAAAACAGAAAAGGTTGGAGGATAAGACCCAAACAGGAAAGCATCTAAGCCAAAACATTAATGATAAATCTCATACACAGAAAGAGAATAAACCTAAGAGCACAATGTTCTGTTTTCCTTGAAGAGGGAACTGCTTAAGTGCCATGACTTTGCTTAATTGAAAAAGTTTCTTCATGTCAACCATTTGTTCCTCGGAACAATTTAAGAAAACAAAGCAAGGCATCCAGGAAGTTAGTGGTTTGGGGCAAGAAAGCATTGATAGGAGTAATGTGCCACCCCGGAATGGTGAATCAGGGTAGTGGGTACAGTTGCTGAGAAGGGAGGTGCTTTCTTTTTCTCCCCTCCTCCCTTTTTTGGGGGGGTACGTTTTTGTTGCAATAAAAAGGAGCCTAACGGTAAGAGTGGAGAAATAGTTTTCAAAGCCCTGCATGCTAGAATCATGAACATAATCCACCCAGACGAACAGCACAGTTCTGTCAAACGTAACTTGGGAAAAAAAAAATCTTTCCAGGTCTGTGTTGGAAAAGGAAGAGTCTTAGCATTCTTAGCAGCAGCTGGAAACTCAGCCCTGGAGTGTGGCTGGCAGGATCTCAGCCCTGCTCTCACAGGTTTTCTCACCGGCTGAGCTCTGCAGAACTCCTGGAGCACAGTATGAACCCTGGTGGTAAGTTGAGGTGTATTTTTCCAACTTTGGAAGCCCGGGTGTGCTTCCCATGGTGATGTCAACCAGGAAGTGCCACTTAACACACTAGAGAAATCAACGGCAGCAAACCAGCACTAAAACCTCGCTCCGAGGCCTGAACTGTCCCAAGCACATTTTAGGGTATCAGACAGCAATTCAATCAGCAAACAGTGTGTCTCAGTATCCGGCCCAAGACGCCAAGTACATGGGTTCACACTACAGTCACACCTTCTGGGGCTGCTGTGGGAGGCATAGGTGCTGGTGGCTCAGATTTTAAAGGACACAGGAACACAGCCGGAAGAGGAGGACGCATGCGCCTCTACAGAAAGCTTTTTTGCTTGCAGTTGTGAAGCACTGTAGACCAGTCTACAGGAACAGCTTGCCTTTTAGTCATTGTTGGCCAGGAAGTTGAAAGAGATACTTTCTGATCCCTAGGAACTTACTTAAAGCTCTTGCCAATCAAGCAAGACACCAAAGAAATAGGGAAGCCTACAGTTGCCTCCTCCAAACCTCAGCTCACTTGCGATTGGCCCAGCCACGAACTTTGATTCCTGCACCTGATCCTCTCTGAAGTCGTGGACAAACAAAATCAGAGCCGCCAATAGGAAATTTTAGCAAAGGCCAGCTGGGAAAGTACTATCCCCGAGGATAGGCCAAATCAAAACCTTGCTTTAATCACGATGACATTTCAGCACCTATGAAACCAGTCTATTCTATCTCCTTCGCCAATGTGTAGCTTACTGATCTTGTGAATTATCCTCTTGTCTACCAGAAGGCGGTGATAACAGAAAACCAGAGGAAATCATGACAATCTGTTGGTGTTAAAAAAAAAAAAAAAAGAAGCACATTTTGTTTATATGAGGTCTTTGAATTCCTGTCATTCCTGTCATGTCATTTTTATGCCTCTTTTCTGTTGCTATAATGAGAATCCGGTCACATTTATAATTCTCAGGCCTTGATTCTTTGATCCAGTTAGAATTTACTTAGATCTCTGAGGGTCTTTCTTTGTGTGAGGCACTGAGGGCAACAACAGAAAAAGGAGAGAAAGTTCCAGTTTTAGGGAGTCATATGCGCATGTTTTATAGTGTATAGTTCCTATAATACGTCCACGTGAAGTATTTACAAATATCAGTTTGTAAGCACTGCTTTTTTTTTTTTCAGTACTGGGGGTTGAACCCAGAACCATCACACTGAGCTACATTCCCAGACCTTTTTATTTCTCATTTTGAGATAAGGTTTTGCTAAGTCACTAAGCTATCCACGCTGCGCACAAACCCCAACTCTCCTGCCTCAGTCTCCCATCTTGCCTGGATTATAGCTATGTGGCACCACACTCAGTGAGCAGTGCTGTTTCTCATAACCTAACTTCTTGTATTTTTAATTACATAAAGTTAACTGGGAAATTGTTAGTGTTATTTTAAATCATTGCCAAAAACAAGCCCTAAAAGGTCATCAATAAGGTAGGTCACAACTTTATACTACACCGAATTGAAAAAGGAATCTTAATGATAACTAATATACTGAAAGGAAATTTTAAATTTTAAATGAAGCCTGCCAAAGATGCCCAGCAAGACCAGGCAGACACGTCCGCACTGGACAAACCTGATAACAGAACATTCCTTTCTTTGTGTAAGCTTGTCTAACAAAAGGTCTTAAAGCTGAACTTAAAATGTTCCTTTGTTGCCCCTGTCTTTATTGCCTTTGTATGACTGATAGTCTTGCGATGTAATTTAAAATTTAACAGGACGTTTCTTCCTTTGTAGAACTCACACTTTCTATACCTGATGACCTTACAGTGGAACCTAGGATGTTTAAACTCCCTTAGCAACCCAAGATGTCACCCAGCCATCATAATGCATTAAATCTGCCTCTGTATGTTCCCCTGGCTTTCCTTAAAGCCCCAAGATCCCAGCAAGGCAGGGATCTGGCTGTTTGGGAGAGATCCTAGCAGAAACCCATTAGTATAATAAACTGCCTTCTAAATCTCCTTGGTACCATCTCTCCCATGTTTGGTCTGCTTTCCGTAAGAGTAGTACAAAAAAGCCAGTCTGTGTGCGTGTGCGTGCACACACATGCATTCAAAGCATATATCTATTCTCTTAGCAACTCAATGAAATAGATTCAGTTATCACCGCTCTTTTACAGATGAGACTATACAGAGAGAGACACTAGGCAGATACAGGAAAAGGACTACAGAGAGACCAACAGTGGGACTGGAATAGTTCAATGAACACTAAGAATTTGGAAGAGATAAAGCTGTCATAGTACAACACTACTGAACTGTGTTCTTACAGATGACAGGAGACTAAGACACTCCAACAGTACTGAACTGAATCTCACAAGCACAGGAAGCATTCAGGAATGAGCCTTGCCCTTTTGACAAAGAGTTCCAATGACTTTTAAGATGCAGACAAAGACATTCCTGATAACTGTCAGGAAAACAAAAACAGTGACGTCAAAAAGATAATCCCAGAAAGTTAGCAACATGTTAAAATAAACCACAAAAAATAGGATTTTGTCATACATTTATGGTATCAAAACGAGATAAACACATTTCATTTGAATGTCACTAAAATGCTTCTTGACAATCTTCTCAGTTTTCATCTCAGTGTTTGGTGCCATGTGTATCTGTGCAAGTCTCCTTATCAAAAATAAGTTGGCAGAAAACTTACAAACCAGGACACGGTTTTCTAACATAGGCAGGAAAGTAAAATTTTATTTTATTTTTTAGGTACCAGGAATCGAATTCCCAGCCTCGCTCTTGCTAGGCAGGCCTTGTGTCATTGAGCTATTTCCCTGGTCAGTAATTTGCTTTTTAAAAAACGTGTATAACACTTGATCTGAAGTCTGAAAGAATTGCCAGGCTGGTCAATAGCAACATACATCTTTACACACATGACTTCCCACAGAGGTATGTGAGCAGTCTGATTTGATGTGTGGTTATTTCTGACTTGCTATCTGTGAGGTTTTCCCAATGCAGTGAAGTAAGCCCAGGAAAACTTTGAGAGCCAACAACCTCTAGTTTCAAAGCAATGAACAAACAAAGTGATCGCGCTAGTGCCCTCATCTGCAATTGAGCAGCCACATTTGAGTATCGGTACCAGGCTCACAGCACTTTTTAAAACCTGTGAATTGTGTCCATTCTTTGTGAAGGTTTATAAGGAGGAGCTTGTTACAGAAGAGCAAATTTACAGGGCCCAGAGACAAATATTTGCCCAGGGGCAAGTATCATTTTGGATGAATAACAATCCAGACAAGTCCCGAAATTTCTGTTCTCTTATGTTATCACTCTTTCTTTTCTACTCACACCGCTCTTCCGTTTTCCCTGTGTGGGACTGCAGTTTTAGGGTGTACAATGGGTAGAGTTTACGTTCTCAATCCTATGTCTTGTGCTATCTAGAGACAATACGGAGCTAATGAAGTAATTAAATGTCTCTTTTGTCAATGTGGAGCATAAATTTGAAGGATGCCATCAGCTACTACTTATTAGTATGCTTCACTTTCCAGCAGCCATGTAGGAATCTCATGCCTCTGAATCTGGAACGTTAATGTGTGTAATTTTCTGTGAGCTACAAACATACACTGCAGACTGAGCCGAACACTTACTTTTGCTCCACAAAGAGGGGGTCAAAGAATTCTGTTGTGATTTTGTTTGCATATAGGGAGCAGCCGGTCATTGAGCAGAGCCCTAAAGATATCAAAGGGAAAGCACACTGGTTAGTATTATTTCATTAATGTCACAGAGCACCTTATTTGGAAGAAAGTTTTTTTTATTATGCGGGATATATAAATACCACTGGGGGGTACTGCGAGTTGAACTCAGGACCTTCTGCTTGCCAGGCAGGCACTGTGCCACTGAGCCACATCCCCAGCCCCAAGAAAGTTATTATTTACCTGACAGTATGAATACAATTCCAGCCAAACAAGCAATTTTAGCTTTGGTTTTATCTGAGCCTCCGACTTTGGTACACTTCATTCCAAAGAGTGCAAATATGGAACCAAAAAAGCCCAGGCTGACGGCAGCAATCATGAGCCCTCTACATGCCTGGATATAACCTGTAATCAGAGCAGAGCATTTATGTTAACATGAAACAGGCAGCTGTCCAGGAGGAAATCCTCAGCTGATACTGTCATTCTGGGTGATCGTTCTGCTGTCTGAAAAAAATAACCAGGAGGCCAGACAAAGAGAGAAAGGAAAGCAGGTTAATCTGCACCGTGTCCACCTATGTCAAGCACTTGAAAGTTGAGTTTATGCATGATGCTCCAGCAGGATCTCTATTCTTCTCATATTCACTGACGAGGTAACTGAGGTATCAACATTTCCATTATTTGCCAGAAGTGAGTCAGTAAAGGACATACAGAGACTTCATTCTAATTTGGACTGTAACATCCATGCCACACTGTCTTTCCTGTGAGACATCACCTATTCCCTCGAAACTCTCTAAGTCCTCTGCACATCAACCTTTTAGACAAGTTTTAGTGGTTTTTGTTTGTTTTGTTTTGGTCTTTTTGAGACAGGATCTCGAGATGCAGTTCAGGCTGGACTTAAATTCACATCATAGCCAAGATTGATCTTGACCTTGCAATGATCCTCCTGCCTCAGCCTCCCAAGTACTGAGATTACAGGTGTGTACCACCACACCTGGCCTAAATGGGTATATTAATGACCTGACATTATAAAATTCTAAAGGCTATACTTCATCAGCAAGAGCTGCCGAAGAGTCAAATCTTCTGGTATTACTGAAGATTTATATATGAGATTCACTGGAATATTTTTATTCCATGAACCATGAGGAGTTTAAATCAAGAAAAATTTGAGTGACATTGTATTTTTGTCAGGGAACATAGAGTTTGACTTTTAAAAGTATTTCTTGTAGAAGAGTAATTTATAATTATTAAATCCACTGTTCCCATCTATGTGTGTACATTTAAAATACCCTAAAAATAAGTTCTATTAGTTTGTTGGCTCATCCTTCCTATACCATTTATTTCCTTACATATTTTTATTTGCACAGCCAGGGTGATGGTAAACTTCAATGTGGCTTTTATCCAAGTACTGATATACTGTAAATTAATAGGTTTTAAACTAATAATTTTTTACTACATAAATCGTTTTCATTTCAGTTTGAAAGAATGAGAGAAGCATACAGGGTGTAAGTAAATATTTGTTAAGTAAATGAACATACTTATATCAGGTTTACATTGGAATTAAACTTTCTAATTGAAAAAAAATACTCTTAAATGCCAGGATATATTGAAGAACTTATTAGTATTTATGAAAAGAAAACAATAAGAGATAATAAAATCACAAGCATCATAAATTCGGGAATTAAATGCTGGTGGTGTCCACTCTCAGTTTCTTTGGAAAAGAATGATATTTAAGTTTGAATCTCATGCCCAGGATACACTCTGAAGAGCAGATGGCAGCTGTTTTATTTAACAGTAACACACTTACAGCTCATAAACACACACCGCAGTGATGAGGGCCCTTGTGCAAGCTACCGCCATACAGAAAATACAGTCCCTGATGCTGAGGAGGCCGCGAGGACCTGCATGAGCACAAGGTCAGCGCCCCGGACCGGAAGTGGTCACGGCTCACAAAAGCTACGGGCACAGTGCGGTTTCATTATTTTGTAGAGTTCTTTCTAATCTACGGTTTTGAGGTGTTTTAGATAATCCGAAATGTAATCATTAAACAATTAAAACACACACACACACACACACACACACACACACGGTAGTCCATCTTTATCAGTATGAGATGAATGTGTGGATGCCTCAAATTGTGGACAGTATCAAACCCCTACCCATACTCTGTGTCCTATAAATATGGGATAAAGTTGTAGTTAGTCACCATGTGATTAACAATACCTAATGATAAAATAGAATAAGTATAACAATTTACTGTGCTAAAAGTTATTTAAAACTTATGTGTATTTCTGGAATTTCCATTTAATATTTTTGGACCTTGGGTGAGGGTGAGTAAATGAAAATAAGGAAGTTAAACCATGGATGTGAGAGATAACTCTGTGTGTGTGTGTGTGTGCAGAGAGAGACACACACACATATTCCTGGAAATCTTTATGGTACACCATAATTTGCATTTACCTTCATTTTCCCAAATGTTTTATTGCAAAGCAGATGGTCTGGAATTTACCAAAGGTTAAGTTCTACAATTCAGTCATTTAGAACAGGAAATGCATTTTCCCACATGGTAAACAGTGGTAGAACCCAGGCCAACGCAGTCAACCCTTCATGTCCCAGGGAAAATACCAGCAGGCTTTATACTTATGCTACCACTAACGCAAACCATTCTTTCTGAGTCTCTCATTTGGAACTCTTTCATCTCAAAACTGCTCTGGTCTCTTGGTACAAGTGAAAGAGAAGAGATGGACCAAGCAGGTTCTGATTGGCTCAAATCCTCCTTTGTGCTGGAAAGCTAGGCACCTCTCTCCTGTAGAAGAACGCAGCAATGAATTGCTAACTTTCTGCATGCACATATAAAAAGCACTTCACAAGGACAACTGCTGGCAGACTGTCTGAAACGCAGAGTCAAGAGTAGGGTATAAACTCCTCTACCAGCTGCAAGAGGAATCAGGTTGTTGATAAGCCTGAGGTTTGTAAATGAGGGGCCACACTCACAGACTCAGGCTCTAAGGGACTTGTAACAACCTCAAAGTTTATCTTTTGCAACCCAGCTTTTTTTTAACAGTTCCTGAGGGCAAAACTTCCATCAAGTGAAGTGGTAGTAGAAACCTAACCAAGGAGACCATTATTTTTGACAGGCTTAATTTACTGACACTGTTAATGCCTAATTAACACATTAAAGTGCTGAGACATGAACATATTTCCTTAGAAGTCCTCTGAAGTATAACTTAATAGTTAGTTTCTCCTGGAAGATGTGGCAAACATTCCCACTAACAAAAATAGATAGCATACAGTAAAAACAACCTGGCTGAAAATTATTCTTAGCTGAAGTTCGAGTGGTGCTTGGGAAGGAATATGGTTCGCAATAAACTAAACACTGGTTCATTCAACCATGAAATTTTCATCTAGTGACTTTAAACTAATGAATTCCACTGGAGGAAACCTCCAAGGTGTCCCTTGAGAGTCAAGGGTCCGTATTTTCAACTGCAACCAGCAAAATAAAAACATCCACTTGGTGGAGACAATTCACTAGCAGCGCCTTAGCTAGTTCTTCGGTTTAAGAGACAGAAAAGAAGGCACTTCTCTTAGACCTATAGCTTTGTGTACTTTTGCAAATTCTACTGGGATTAGGACAGTGCCAATCCAATCAGTGGACCGAGCCAGCAATCACTCACCCTTAATTTCCAGCACTGCACTATGAATCAATCATATACTCTAGATTCAGCCACCTCCCAAAAAAACTCTATGACTGCATGCGGCTTGGGGGGAGGGGCATCTTGACACGAACCATAATAAGCAGTAAGAAATTCATCAAAGCTTCCCTTCCATAATACTAAGATTGATTTTAAGTAAAAATCAGAGTTGGAATTGTAACATGGGACAATATCCAATCTAAGCCTCTTCTTCCTTGTAGGGAAAACTGGAAGAGCAATTTCATGCTGACGGTGAGAAATCAGGGCTTTTTGACTGTCATTGCATCTGAGAGGCTTGTTTTCCTTCTCAATTCAAGATGAATGAGAGTCATGAGCCTTCTCTTTTCCTTCTTGGATTCCTTTACTAACCCACAGTTCATTCCTGGCTTAGGGGGAAGACTGGACTTTGTGGGCCACAAGGCCCACAGTAAGTGGCTTTCTCCTTCCACTCCAAAGGCAATGCAGACCAGGACCCACCAGACACACCTGACCTGGGAATTCGGGGCAGAAAACACACAGGTGGAGGGAAAGTTTTACATGTAGCTGAGGGAATCGACTCCCCTTCGTGTGAAAATGTAGCTGTGTGACTCAGCCCTTCTGGGAGATACAGAAACGGTCCATTTATCATTCTGCAGCAGGACATGCCCTCTTACAGTCACAGAAGGCAAAAATCACCAAGGAAGGGACTGATAAACGTGATTATATTACATGTCAAAGTATGACAAAAACCATCACAAATCTAAAATATAAGCAATGGATTGGAACTGCACACATCTATTGCATATATACTCAAGAGTCAAGCGTTGACAAATCACAAACCAAAAAAAAGATACAGACAATTCACAGAAGAACTGTCCATGAATACATAGTAAAATGATCAAAACCACCAGGAAGCAGGGAAACACCAATTAAAATGATACCCAGACAAAAACTACTGCCCATAATCCTGGATGAAAAAGTGAGTGGTGTGAACATGGAAAAGCAGTTCTCACACACCGTTGGCGGAATGTGATTCGGCAGGAGGAACCAAATATTTACATGCATGTTCTACTGTTCTGGAAATACCATTGCTCAGTGGAATAGATTACTCATGAGCACAAAAAGGCAAATACAAAGAATTTCAGTAAAAGTGCTAATAACAGCAAAAAGTTGGAAAGGGCCCAGTCACCACAATGGGTAAATGATTAAATAAGCCAGTTTATCCAGAATAATGACTACTATGCAGCAGTTAAAAAGAGCCATCCTATCTTGACCCACTGGAAAAGATGTGATTAATTTAAAAGCAATGCAGAACATACAACTTTTGTTTTTTAAAAAATCATTTTTCCGGTCCCATGAACACACAGGAAAGCCATTCTGCAAGCTGGGAAGTGTCACTCCTGTCTGCTCCGCTCCCAGCGAGCTCTAGGACTGCTCCTTCCCCAGTACCTCACTTGCCCCCCAAATCAAGGACCACCTCCAAGCTCACTTCAGATGCTAAGGGGATCAGCCAGTGTTGTCCTGCACTCAACAGTCTTCCAGAAACATCTCTTTCTCCCTCCTCTGTACCCCAGCTGTGTACAGAGGGAAGCCGTGCCTATCTGGCACGCTATCTCAAGTCACAACAGTGTTACAAAGAAGGCTCTTGGACAGCTCCTGTCAACCCTATGCTTCTGAATGTAAACCGCAGAAAACAACAGCCTGCCTGTTCATCTACCTGGGCGCGCTCCGCAGGGCACAGGAACTTCAACAGCAATGCTAGGGAATAAACAGTGCTCCGGCTACTTCTTTTACACAACAGGACGCAGACCCGGGTGCCACCCTTCCAGGGCCAGACACGTATTTCTTTACACCACGTTCCATCCAACACGGAGTTGAGCAACAGTTTGCTTTTCGTGGCAAGCACTGTCTTAGCTGGATCAAATCTTTTATTTACCCAGCTATGCAAATAAAAAAAAAACTGCAAGAGCAATAATAAAGAAAGGGAAGACGCTTCAGATCTAAAAATAATGTAAATGACTCTTGTTAAAGTTTCTGCTGGGATTCAATCGTGTTGCTTGCTGTAAAATCCTGGAAGAAAAGAAGCCTAGAACTTGAGCGAAGTGTCTGACTGATATCAAGTGTTTTCTGCAAACTAAACAGAGCCGGCTTTCTATGTGAACCGAACCTGTGGGCACAACGCAAGGCTGCCCAAAGTCAGGGACCTCAGCGCGCACCGGGCAGGCCCGGACGCAGCACCCTGGATCCCCAACACGAGATCCCTGCAGGCCAACACTGCCCTCCGCGGAGACTTCCAAAGCAAGGAGTGCCTTCCTCCTAAAGCTTGGAGGAGGCTTTAAAGCCTACGCAGATAAGTCTGTAGAAGCGTTTTTTGGAAGGGAAACACAAAAACCCGCAATATGTTTCTTTTTTCACCGCGCCCACTTTTAAAAGAACCAAGGAAACCGTTAAAGGGAGTTCAGCGCAGATTCCGGGGTTTCAGAAACCCCGTTTTAATGAGAACCCAGCTTTTCTGGAAGAGCTGGAAGGGCAAGTTCTTGAAGGTGAACTATACGCCCCGACAGTCCCTGCGTCCTCAAGCCTCAGGACCGACCATAAGGCGCCCCCCCTTACTGCTGGCGTCACCTCACCGGGCCTGTCT
The DNA here is from genome assembly GCA_004027295.1 of Dolichotis patagonum. Taxonomy (NCBI): domain Eukaryota; kingdom Metazoa; phylum Chordata; class Mammalia; order Rodentia; family Caviidae; genus Dolichotis; species Dolichotis patagonum. The sequence continues at coordinate 8,762 of PVJX010015898.1, read as the reverse complement.
GCGTGTCCCCTCCCCTGGGTCCCCAAAGGACAACTGTCCAGGGATGGGGGCACCGCGGACGGCCCTGGGTCCCTGAAGTCCTCGGGCCGGGGCGGGCATCGGCGGAGTCCGCCCGGGATCCCTGTGGGGGGGGGGGGCCTAGGGCCTACACGGGGGAGGGGGGACCGGAGCGGGGGCGAGGGGTGCTGACCGTCCAGAGCCAGCATGGAGGGGAACTCCTTGCAGTTGGCGACGCCCGTGGAGTCGGTCACGCACATCTTCCACAGGTTGGCGAAGTAGGTGGCGGTGGTGATAACCGTGCCGTCGATGGTGGACACTTTCCAGTACTCGGTGGGCAGCGTGGAAGACACCAGCACCCAGCCGGAGATGGAGACCATGAAGGCGATGATCTCCGAGGCCGTGCTAGCCATGCTGCCGGCTGCGGCCGCCTTCGCGCTGGCGCTCGCGCTCCCACGCGCAGCGGGACCCCGAGCTCGCCGCCCCTCGGCTCCGCCCCCGCCGCCTCCGCCCCCGCCACCCCCCGCGGGCCTGCGATCGGCGCCAGGGGGCGCAAGAGGGTCGGCTCCCGCCGCTTGGCAGAACTGGGGCGCAGGGGGCGCACGGGGCGCTGCTGCGGTCGCCGCCGGGTCCGCGCGCCAGCCGCTGGCTGTGTGGAGAAAGACGATCTTGCGCAGCCCCGCGCCCAGAGGTCTCCGGGTGTGGGAACTGCGACTCGGTTAGAGCAGCGCGGCACAGATTGGCAGCCAGATGTGGACAGCCCGCTGCGCCCCCACCCGGCCCGGGGCCAAGCGCGCTGCTTCCCGAGTGTCGCGGAAAAGCAGGGCGGGGAAAGCCTTTTAGTGCTCTGAGAGGCCGCGGTGAGGGAATGGATGCAGCCGCGGTTCGCTGAACTCCAAAGCCTTGCGCACCACGCTTCTTTGGGTGACCTCGCCGGGCTCCTGGAGGAGGAATCACCGGGTTGGTTCTGGGCCCGAAAGCAGCCTTGCCCTTAGAAGCCTGCAGTTCTTTTGGGTCCCGTGGTAAAGAGGTGCGTGACACAGCGGCAGACGCACTGCCGGGCCCCCGTGGGCAGCTACAGCCCCCTCAGATGCCTTCTAATGTCCTGTGATGTCAAATCATTGTCCCCTTAGTTCCCGGTTTTGGAGTTCTATGCTAGGAAATCGGATTCTGTTTAACTTTTGCTAACCATCTCCACTTTGGATGGCTAATTGTAAAATAAACTCATTCATTCCTTCAGTGCTGTCTGAAAACAAACATAAAGATTAGGGTGTACTTCCAGCCCCTGAGGTCATAAATCTGGGCATAAATGAGAGAACAAAGACATTGCTTTATTATGGAGTTATTTGTCCACTTAAAGTTCCTGTAGTTCTTGGTGTGACCTTTCGGGATTCACTTCTTGCCAAATTAACCAAAGTTCCTATAAATCAGTGTGCTAAAATGCTAGGTCCTAATGTTCTGTTTCACAATCCTTTCACGGGAATACTTTGGTTCATTGTGAAGAATTTCTCAACTGCCTTTTGTTGTCTTTTTTTTTTTTAACCAAATGGGTGCAGAATGAAATTAGAGGTGACTAAGTGACCATGGAGAAGAGAGGAAATTGAGCAATAAAACCATCAAAATGTAGGTTTGGAGGGACCATTGGAGACCACTGGGACACAACTGTCCTCTTTCTAGAACATTATTCAGCCCCCCCGCAGGACGCCTCAGGGCAATTGTTTAGCATATGGAAAGAGGTCCAGTCTACATTTTTCTTTTTTTTTCCTTTTGGTGTTGACAGTCTTTTTAAAAAGAAAGCTTCTCTTTACATTGAGGCAGATCTGTGCCTGTTTCACTTTGACCCAAATGCTGTAATCTGCACTCTGAAGCAACACAAAGCTGCGGATAGCAGGTAGGTGGTGTGTGTGTGTGTGTGTGTGTGCGCGCGCGCGTGTGTGGGCGCCAGCATCTCCAGACCATGCGGCTGGGAATGGCGCTGAGCACGGCTAGCTTGGAAGCAGATGCATTTCTCCTAGAGTCCTGCCCTTGTTTCAGCTTGTCCTGAAGGGTCACTTGGGGCTCACTCATTGGTAGGTCAAACTTACAAGCAAAGTTGGGAAACCCTGTCCTAACGTCATCCTTGTCATCTTCCCAGCTTTTCCAATCAGTCACGGAGTGGCCTCTGTGTTTTTGTGTTATTCACCATAAAGCGCCTTTATGATCTGTTTTCCTTCCTTCTGGTGCATTTCCACTTATTCCTATGCTGCAATTCTTTCTGAACGTCTATATCTGATACAATTTACTGTTCAGAAAATACGAGAAGTCCTGAGTTATCACAATCCTTATGGAATTTCCTAAAGTTACATATTACACAAAGTTTCTCCTTTAGTTTCTGGTTGTGTTTGACAGTCCCTTTGTTGCGTCATGTTCACAGTAGGTACTCACTAAACTTGTTAATGAGTTCTTGTTTCTATAGCCTGAGCCCTGAACTACTTTTGACACATGAATCAAGTTTAATATAGTATTGTGACTTTTAGGACTCATGCAGATCCTAACTTACCAACTTGTTGGTTATAAATGTCACTGGACCCTAAAGCATACTGTTTGTTTTAGAGGAAGAACTGTGATCGGTCCCCAAAAGTTTGTAGCATGCATCTAGTCCCTTAACTTTTGCAGTATCTTGAACCCAAGGCCTCATGCCTGCTAGGTAAGCACATAGTCACCGACCTATATTTACAGTACCCTACAAAGTTTATTTAACATATAATGGAGTTCTACCTACTGTTCTTAAAAAAAAAAATCCATAAGCCCAGATCACCAGTGCAACAATTTCTGACACAACAAATCCTAAATTCCAACCAGGAACCCTGAGAATGAACAGCCCAGCCACATGAGCAGTCACACCAGTGAAACCAAAGTCTCTTTGTGACTGCATTGCCTAAGTTCCCAGTGCATGACCAAGCTGGGAAGGAGGACTGCTCTGACTGTCTAAAGAGTTAGTTTAGCGTAACAGATGGTGTGCGTTATGGAGCGAAAGAATATTAATCTCTTCGTTGAAAATTTTTAAAATATTCTATTACTGTGGAGAGTGTAACACGATATCAATTTAAAAGGAGTTAGAAATACCACAAACAATCCATAACTTAGATAGATGGCAGTATTTTTAGTTCCTCTGCCAGCTAAACCCGACTAGGGTCGTCATGCTTGTGGACTTGATTAATTTTTCTTTTCCTTTTACCCTTTATCTTCTATGAAATTAGACAACGCTGCACTCTTTTCTTTCTCTTCCTTCGAATGGACTGCATCTGTACTGTGAAAAGTTATGTTTTAAGACTGCAAGTGCCTGACTAAAGAATGACAGTTTTAGCTTTAATATCTAAAACATTATGAAGAGAATTTAGAATGCCTTATATTTAAACTTTTCAAACCAATTTAGCCACAAGAACTCAAAGCTATTATGAAGCACCACATAACCCTACATAAGAATATCCAGAAAATTAAAATAGGTAAAGTAAAAAAGATTTTTTTAAAAGAAATTTTAGATGGCTTGTTTCACTTTAATATTATATGGCCTTGAATAGTCCACAAACTCATTTATAGATAGTACCGCTCAACTGATAGAGGCTTTTTTGTTTTCTTTAGAATTCAGCTTACTGAAATTTTTATTAATAACAGACTATGTTTAATTTAAATGTAAAAGTGAACACATCAAGAAAATTGCTTTCTCTAAGTTATTTGAAGTAACATCTTAATAACGTGATCTTTATAAAACATTATAGTTTTTCACTACCGGAACTACCAATGGATCTAGAAAATAACAAATTTTACCTGAAGATACTTAACGTTCTGAAATACATTATCCTTCCCACTTTTGTTACTTTGGCATTATTATGGTCATTCAGGAAAAATAAGGGGATGCCCTACCTCCACCCCAAGGTTTAATAGAAGTGCAAACCAGTTTAGCCAACTAAATGAGAGATTTGCAGAAATGCTTTACTTGAGATTCAGTTCACTTGCCAAATAACACAGGTGTGCCTTTCCCCAACTCAAGGGTTTTCTAAGCATCAAATTTGGTTTCAGTACACATTACATTAGCTCCTTCCTAGAATCCAATGAGGTGGGATACTGCTAAACCGAGGTCCTGATAAACACGATATTAACTAAAAAAAATGTCCAGGAGCCAAAGACTCTCACACTATGCTAAAGAAGACATTAATACCGATACTGATATTAAAATAGCACGTCTGTGTTTTTCTTCCCTTTTGTTTTCTCCAACATGCTTAGTTTATCTTACTGCTTTACAAGAACTTTATGGTATTTGTAATCTGCTTAGCATGAAAGCTACAGAGTGGTAGGAGTGGTTAGGGAATTAATATGCTCTTATCATTGTGCCACTGTTCATATAGAAATGCATTATATATTTTGTGTTGTGCAGATTTTAAGTATGCACATGGTTGTGTCATTTTAACATTTGTCAACCTCTGAGCCTGTACTGTATCAGAATGTTTTCCTGAGTCTATTATAAGTTTGTGGCCCTTACCTTGTGTATCTGCTTTTAATGCATTCATTTGAAATACTCCCCTTTCCAAACACTAAGGTATCTTAGGATCCTCTTGGTGTCTCTTGAGCCCAGGGAGGGCTACAGTTTGGGCTTCAGCCACTCATAGCTGTTTCGGCAAATCCCCTACCAGCCTGGAATGACTCACTCTGGAATGCTGGAAACTTCCAGGGGTTGCAGGTAGATTGAGTGTGCTTTTTTTGGTCAATGAGCACTTGATGCCTATTGATTCGACCTACTTATCCAGGTTGAAGCAGAAAGTAAATCTTTATTTTTAGACATGTTGTTTTAATTCTTTGAGTTAGAATTTCCACTTTGGCCTCCAAAATCACTTCCCGCTCTGAGTGCCTGTAAGTCTACAATTCCTGATAAACGCCATCCCTCACAGGCAGAATCAGCAAGGAAAGGCATGAGCTACTTCCTTTGGTGTTCTCACTGCTTTACTTTTTACCTGCCTTCTGTCTTCCACCTTTGCTATGTTTGAAGTGAGTGTGAGGAGAAAACAGTGCATGGACATGGTCTTTTAAAAATGTGTGCATATTATCTTATCTTAATTTCACTTAAAAATTGGAAAGACAAAAAAAATTGGAAAGACTTTATAAAGCATGGTGGTTCAATCTACCTGTGAAACATGGTGATGTGATGGACAGATGGCAGGTGATGGATATGAGACAAAATTCTCTCCCTGTGTAGCCTTGGATAGATCACCTAATCTTGCTTGGCATTAACTGTAAAACAGGAATAAAATGTAGGTTTTTATTCTCCCAAAAGTATTGTGAGGGTTTAGAGACAATGTATCTAAAGGTCTGGAATATGGTAGACGCTCAGTAAATAACAGAAGCTCTTCACTCCACTCGTTCTTTTTCATTTCTTCTTCCCTGTCTTCCTCCATCTGTCCCCTCTCCCTGTACTGAGGACTGAACTTGAGCCCAGGGCCTCACACACGCAAGTACCCTCCCACTGAGCTACATCCCTGGCCCTCCTCTTCTCTTTGAAGCTATAAAAATTACATTTTCCATAAAAGTGGTAACACAGGGACAGGTGAGAGGGCTGAGGGAGGAAAAAGCCAGCTAAGGCAGGGTACCCCATCACCAGTTTCACCCTGAAACCTCCACTAGCCCACCCCTGCACCTGCACCTGTGGTTAAATCTGTTGTTCCTGTGACTGAAGAGCCAGGTGACAAAATTATGGTACTCAGAGCGGGGAAAGTCCCCAGACTTGCACAGAGGTAGTTGAGCACCAGAGTGCCTTCAGGTAGACTAAGGGGCTATTAAAATCTCAGTGGTAGGAAGTTGTGATGGTTGATCCATTGTGTCAATTTAAGCTTAGAATTTTAATGAAGAGACTCAGCAGGGAGCCAAGGTTCTTATTTTGTAAACATCCTCATCCTGTGCAAGAGGAGGGCAAAGGGATCCTGAATGCTAAGTCTTCCCTGGAGGTGGCCTGTGTACAACATAAGAGAGGAAAAGAGGCTTGCTCTGTCCCCCTTTTGCTCTGGCTGCTGCCTTGAAGTGTTGCCCCAGTGCCATGCCACCCTGCCTTGCAACCAGCTGATTATGGACTGAAACCTCCACAAACTGTGAGCTAAATAAACGTTTCCTTCCTTCATTTTGTGTGTTGAGTATTTTGTGCCAGCAACAAGAGAAAAGTAACCAACACAGGAGTGCATCTTGTGAATCTAATTAAAAAGAGGCATCATGGGAAGGAACACACACTAACCCCAAGTGTTAGGTAAGAGAGAGCTATCCATCACATTCCCCACAGAGTTCAAGACCACCTGATAGTGGCAGGTGCAAAATCAAGAATCACTAGAAAACCACACTGCTTCAAAGCCTTGGGGCTCAGCCTTCCTCTTATGCTGGCACCTGCCCAATTTGCTTCCTTCCACATAATTTTGCTTTCTATAAATTTCTACTTTTGCAATCTAATTTGAATGTTTGCTTCCAGTTCTTTGTTGGTGACACCAAGAAAGTGGAAAGGAAGGCCTGAGAAAACCTCACATGGTAACATATGGTGAGCCTGCTGGGTTCCAGGGGGTATGACCCCTCGTAGGGGAAAATTTGGGGCCTTCTTTTTCTCTCTTCTTCCCGTGTTTGCGTCTTTAGTTGCTCATTCTGGGCACGGGTCAGATAGTTGAAAGCCAGTAGACACCCCTGGAATCCTTTCACTATATGCATGGCTTTATACTATTGTGTTATGTTTGATATTATTGTAATTGAAACTATGCTCAACTATAGCAGAGTAAGAGATATGGTGTTAGCTACTGTTGATATCCAGTTGACTTAATGTAAAGTACTGTGTTGCCTATGTTGTCCTCTTCTGATCTGCTCTGTACTGCCCCCTTTTGTTTTATTCTCTTTTAAATTTAAAAAAAAAAAAAAAAAAAAGAAAGCCAGTAGACATCTGCTGCTTGAAGACTCTCATGACAGGTTAACCCAGTCGCAGAGCAGAGCACGGCAGGCTCCACCAGGCACAAGGCAGCTTCCGTGCACTGTCCAGGCTTATGTGGCATGTGGATGTGACTTAAAATTTAGTATGTCTGTTTTGTCATCATCTTTGTCCACCATGATTCTTCCCAATTTCCAGGTCACTTCCAGATCTGTTCAAGGCAGAGGGTCCTGACCACAGAAAAAACTTTGCCTCTGTATCATATTTAGCTGCTGTTTCAAAAGTTGCTCACTCCTCATTGACCCAGACCTTGAGAGGATGGCCACACCGGGGAACTCCCCGAAACCATTCAGGTGTCAGAGGCCTTCACTGCCTTTTGTTGAGCTCTTGGAGGGACTGTTTCCCCTGCTACTGGCCACTGTGGCAACTGGCTGTCTCATTCTCTATGTCCTGAGGGGTGCTAAGCAGAAAGCCCAGCCACATACTGGATGGGTTGGCATCAACACCTTTGTGCTGTCCCTGTTTGTCAGGGCAGAGAAGGTGGCCTCCCATGGGTTTTATCAGCAGCACCAGTGCCATCGGGCTGGAGACTCAGCCACCAGTGTTGTTGTAGAGATGGATAACAAGAGGGAGAAGGCAGAATCTGGGCCCGAGAAAACCCAGGGCAAGGGCCCTAGAAGCCACAGGAGGACACTAATTTAAGGACAAAGGTGCGGAACATCAGTGGTGTCCCCCCTGCCAGGGGCTCCAGCTTCATGAAAAGGAGACTAAGCAGATTCTCTGTGAGCTCCGAGACAGCTGTTCGGGTGAAGAAGATGAGGATGACCAAGTGGGTGCACGTTTAGCGGTGAAAGGGGAGAAGTGGAGATGGTTAAGAGTAAGTAACTCTGAAGGGAAGACAGAAAAGATTTGGAGCTTGGAGGGCAAAGTGGGGGTCACAAAACAGAAAGCTTCATTTTTTTTTAAGATGAGAGAAGTAACAGGTAGTGCTTTCTGCTGTCCTGGGATAGATTTGTATGAATTAAGGAAAGGTCCCCTTTATTCTGTGTGCCTGGGACCGCACCCTAGGGACACAACTTGGAGAACAGAGATTGGCTGGGACTGCAGGTAGCAGTGGTCCCACAGTGATTCTTTCCCACCTTCTCCCAGTGTCCTGCCACACAGGCTAACTCCCGAAAGCCCAGTTCTGATGCTGCTCTGCCATCTCAATTTATGTTGACCTGACTTTGTGCTAAGTTATATATCTCCATTTGATGTCATTTAAAAACCAATGTGGCATGCATATCTTACTATTCTTGAGTACTAGAGTTAAAAAGTTCTTTAGTGGCCCTGAAGCAAGGCCAGCAGATTGCTGTAGCTGCTGGTTTCAAACAGGAGCCTAAAGAGAATTCTTTCTGTGGCCTGTTGGCCATTTCACAACTTTGGAAATGGAATGGTCAATTCATCAGAAAGAAATAGCAGGTGAGTATGGTGGACTTTAGGGGGCCTGCAGGGGAGAGACCCTGGCACCTCGGGACCTGCACCATGCGGTTGACTCGGGGTACCCAGAGAACAAGGAGCTCCTCCCCTCTCTGGGGGCAGCTGAGAGTGTGGCAGACTTTCGGCGGCCCAACGGAGCGAGCCCCTGGTGCCTCACAACCTGCACCATGTGGTTGACTGGGGGTGGTGGGAGAACAAGGAACTCCTCCTGTCTCGGGGGGGCGCGGCTGTGATCCTGCCTGTGGGTGGGCGGAGAAGCAGACATCTCATGTCATCCTGTCCCCTGTCCTGTGGCCCCCCTCCCACTCCCCCCTGCCTAGCAAGTGAGAGCCAGTGAACTACACATCTTGTGAAAAGATTG
>PVJX010015897.1:0-41567 GCA_004027295.1 Dolichotis patagonum | reverse complement strand
AAACAAATTTTTTTCTTTTTTTATCAAAAATGAGATATTATAATACCCATTGATCATTTTCTGTTATTTGGTTCAGAAAGCCCTGGAATTCTTTCACTATATGCATGGCTTTATACTATTGTGTTATGTTTGATATTATTGTAATTGAAACTATGCTCAACTATAGCAGAGTAAGAGATATGATGTTAGATATTGTTGATGTCCAGTTGACTTAATGTAAAGTACTGTGTTGCCTATGTTGTCCTGTTCTGATCTGCTCTGTACTGCCCTCTTTTGTTTTATTCTCTTTCAAATTAAAAAAAAAACACACAAATTGGGAAAAAATATTAATGGACAGTCCCTCAGACAATGGACTTCTGTCTAGAACTTATAAAGAATTTTAAAAAATCAGAGCCTCAAAATTCAAAGACCCAATCCAAAAATGGGCGTCTTAAATGAATACACAGTTCTCAGACGAAAAATATGAATGGCAAATAAATACATGAAGAAATGTTCATCATCATTAGTCATGAGAGAAATACAAATTAAAACCACACTGAGATTCCATCTCACTCCAGAAAGAATAGCCAGGATAGAAAAAACTACCAACAACAAGTGTGGGGAAAAAGGAACGCTTCTGCACTTTTGGTGGGAGTGTAGACTGGTGCAACCACTGTGGAGGTCAGTCTTGAGATTCCTCAAGAAGCTGGGTCTGAAGGTCCCATTTGACCCAGCTATTCCACTTCTAGGCATTCCCAGAAGAACTGAAAACATCATACCACAGTGATATATGTGCACCCATGTTTATAGCAGCACAATTTGTAACAGCCAGATCTTGGAAACAACCTAAGTGCCCATCAACTGAGGATTGGATAAAACATTTGTGGCATTTTTATACAATGGCGTACTACTCAGCTATAAAGAATGATCACATCGAGATATTTATAAATAAATGGACATGACTTGAGGCCATACTCATAAGCAAAATAAACCAGACTCACATGTGTAAATACCGTACAGTCTCCCTAGTATAAGAGTTGATAAGAGTATATAAGATTTTATGGTAATCATGAGTCCCCATTTCATAGCTTTGAAGCCTTTCAATGTTTTCATTCAACAGTTGGAATGGTTTTATTCTATTTTGTTTGACTTTATTATGCATGATGGTATGAACAGCTGTTTTGAAGAAAACAAAACACTATGACAGCTAATGCTGATTTAGTATCATCCTTCTTAGAAGTCCTACCGTGCTTCTATTCTTCTATTACCATTGGTTCTATCATGTTGTGTCTTATTGGGATTTTAATATATGTGATAGTATAAACAAAATTTTTTATTGAAAATGAGATATTATAGTAGCCATTTATCATTCTCTGTTATTCAGTTCAGAATGCCCTGTAATTCTTTCATTCTTTGAATGGTTTTATACTATTTTGTTATGTTTGATATTATTGTAGTTGAAACTATGCTCAACTATAGCAGAGAAAGAGATATTGTGATAGCTATTGTTAATGTCCAGTTGTCTTAATGTAAAGTACTGTGTTGCCTATGTTGTCCTCTTCTGATCTGCTCTGTCCTGCCCTCTTTTGTTTTATTCTCTTTAAAATAAAAAAAATCACTTATGTAAAGCCAGATTTCAAAATCATTAAAGCTTTAGTATGAAAATGATAAAGGAGGAGTTTTTAAGTAGGACAAAAATAACAAAACATTATTATTTTTAAAATACAGTAATGTCATTATAAAAAGACAAAGTTGTCAAAGATGTGAAAGGTGTTTGGGGGAGGAAGGAAATAGAAGGTAGGAAAGGAGAGTAAAATGTCAAAAAATAATGAAGCTATGCCACATACATATACCAATTCCCCAAAAGAAACATAACTGTGATGTGTTGCAAACATACATTAATAAAAATATTCTTTTTAAATACATGAAAATATTTTTCAAATACTTGTCTTTTCAAATAAATACTTAAAAGAACAAAGACAAATAGGTTAAGGAAAAGAAATATAAAAATGACACAAATGAGAGAGAAATACTTTTAAATTATGGGAAACAAAACTATTCCATTAAATTAAATTTATTTATAATTCATTTATAATTTATAATTTGAATTAATTTATAATTTCAATTAATTTCCATTCCAAGATATTCAGCCCTCTTGCACCTATTATTTTAAACAGAAAGTCAGACTGAGATTTGATTGTGTATCCATGTGGCAGCAAAGAATGGGAGAATGCTAAAGAAAACTGAAGGATTACCAATTCTACTGCCAAGTTAAATCCCACATCTCTGTCCTTGTCACCCCTCTCCTGCCTCCATTCGAGAGCAGGCCAGCATGCCCTCTCCTCCCGACAACTGCACTGGCCCCCACTGCTCTCCCTGACCCCCTGTTTTGACTGTTCTCACCCACTCACCGCACCATTTATAGACAGAGCAAAGATACTAAAATAGAATGTGACTGCTTATGCGGGGAATCACAACCTTAGAATGAAATCCTAACACTTCTGCAAGGCCTACAAGTCCTCACATTCCAGTCCCTGCCCACTCCAATGCTCCTTTTCTAAACTGGACTCTAGTCATGCACGCTGTTTTCCAGAATGTCCTGAAGTCTTTGCCCCACTAGAAAATGTGAAAGGCTCTTTCTGACACATCTATTCCCTATGGCGGCAATGGGAAAATTTTCTCATCCCTCAGGGCTCCACCCAGATAAAAGCTCCCCAAAGTGGCCTCCCTTACCACCATATGAAAGTTTTGCCTCATCACCCTCATCAGCACACTCTTTCATCAGGGCACTTCTTAAAATTTGTAATTTAGCACATCTCTAAATGCAACCCTGTGGCTCCCGTAAACTATTTTAATATCTCCAAATCATATTTACTCCGCCTGGTGTATTACATACTTGGTTACATGCAGTTAGCTGTCTGTATACAGCTCCTCCTCTCATTAGAATTTAAGCTCCAGGAAATATAGGCTTTATATGGTGTGATGCTTTTCTGGACATTAAGCCAAACTTCCCATTTTATTAGTGGGACATATTTCAAATCAACAGCAAAAACTTGGGTAAAAATCAAAATAGAACAGGAACAAAAAAGTACACTAAGCAAATATGCACAATGTAAAAGTAATCCCACAATGACTCTCAGGTCAGCACAGCTGAGTTCTGTAAACAGGCACTGCTGGCACCACAGGAGCCCTGGGCATGGGTCCTAGTCCTAGCACTCAGCTCCTCATCATCCCACAGGTAACCATTATCCTCACTTATAAAAATTTTCTGGCTTATCCTTATGGCCTTAACAGATAATGTGTTACTTTATACAGAACAGTTTTTCCTGTTTGCAAGAAATACATACTTATAACATGAAAATGTGTCAGAATATAATCACAATATATGCTGAATTTTACAGAAAATCTCTTACATGAGATACAGCTCAGTGGCACCGTGCCTGCCTGGCAAGTGCAAAGTCATGAGTTCAATTCCTGATACCAAAATAAAAAAAGAAAAGACAGAAAATCTCCTGCTGCTCAGAAATCACTGGATCCATTGAATATTATGAATTTCCATAAACTAATATCTATCCTCTCCAGAAATCTAAGAAAAGAGAACAGTCACATGGATAGTACTAAACTGTGCATTACAAATAGATTTTCAATTTTTGTATGACTGTGTTTTTTGGTCATATTTTTATCTTCCAAATGCTGACACATATTTCAAATAAGTAGGAGCCTATAAAGAAGGGAAATAATTCACAGACTAAAATGACCCCACGGATCATATATAAAATACTTATTCAATCTTAGCAAATCAAGAATTGGCTTGATAGGCACCCAAATCATCAGATATAAAATACATTTCAGCCTTAGAAAATTCTTTATATGTTACAGCCTAGAAAACTAAAGAAAATTCTTTGAATTAGCAGATATAAAAAGTGTGCAACAAAATTGCACACTTTTGTAATGATGTAATAGGTCCACTTAAGGGAATATTTATATTGGAAAAATATCTTCTCATTCATATTGTTAGCCTAAAGGGCATACGAGATGACACAGAATTTAATATTTCTAGCAATGTTAAAAAAAGAGACTCAAACCTTTCAAGTTCTTTGCTTTGTCCTCCAAATGCAATCACAGTTCTAATGGCTGCTAAGACTTCTTCAGCCACGGCTCCAGCTTTTGCATATGCTGAGAGCTCTTTATCAGTAAATGAAGACAGTATCTGTTTTAAAACACAATTTCAGATCATTTAAACATTGTAACGTTTTATCTTTTGCAATATATATGTGTGTGTATATATATTATAATATATGGCATATTAATGCATGTAAAGAACCAAATCTTTCTTTTAGTTGTCTTTGGTAATGATGTTCTATATTTTAGCATAACCCTATAAGCCATCTCAAATCCATTTTGGATAGGTATGATAGATAATAGATCAGTTAACTACATATTTTATTTTCTCACCAAAAACCTCATTTATCTTGATCTGAATAAATATAACTGAAACTTTTGATAGATGTTAAATTTCAGAAAAGAAAATATACACAAGAAGTATATCAACAAAATATTGTATGCACTAATCATACCACGGTTTAGTGATTCTAGCTCAAAAGTGCTAAAGTGGAAGGCTTGACGAATACAAGGGCCCAAGTAACTTCAAGAAGGTTTCCTAGGCCAAGATAAGCACCAAGTTTCCTCTGCTAGTGCTCCTGGGAATAACAATATATTCAGTCATCAGGCGGGTCTTTCCTTTCTGGATGCTCTTTGATCCTTCTGCTTAGTTCCTGAGTACTTATTCTGTGGACAGAACATTACTGGTTGCCTTTTATGTGTAAGTTCTCATGTATTGCTGTCAACTAACTGTACAGTGAAACAGTATTTCCCATACTTGACACATAAAGAAATGGAAAAAATACGAAAGATTGAATAACTTGCTAATAAGTAAAATATCCAGGATTCAAGTCTGAGTCTAAGTGCTGAATTAACAATAATCACCAAAGAAAATCAAAAGCCTAAGGTTACTGTTTCTACCAGGAGTGTGAAGTGGACAGCCATCTAAATATGTATTACACACAAACAATTTACAATAAAAAATTCGTTAAATACTATTATAATCTTTCTATATATGATTCATAAGTTTTGATCTTCTCAATGTTGTTTTGATTGTAAACAGTGCATTTCCTCTTTACCTATGTATGAAAGCAAAGGGAGCTATGATAAACGCAGGAATGGGTAGCTAAAAGCAAATGAAATACATAAAAGCAGACAGACATGTTTTGGGGGGTGCATGGGGTTGAACCTAGGGTCTCACACATACTAGGCAAGTGATTTACTACTAAACTACACCTTCATCCCCAAACAGACATGAATGATATTCTCTGTGTGCCTATTATGTTGAGTCTATCTCTCCTCTTTGGTACCCAAAATAATGTCCCACTAATTAATTCACTAGACCTTCCCAACTCCTCACAGTCATCTTCCTAGGGCTGTACCACCACACGTTCGCGAATCTTTTACAGCACTGGGTGTGAGTGGGAAGACCCAGTGCCCTGCTTGAGGCCAGGGTGAACAAAGTACAGATGGCTCAGACTATAAGCTTCAGCATCGGCTCTCTGCTCCCCGGAGTCTCACAGATGCTTCACAGAAGGATTACCACAACACAGTTTTTAATTAGGAGTTTACATGTATGTTATTTTAACTTATTGCTAATATATCAAGTATCATACTGAATTTAACATATTTAACTCCTTTTTCCTTCTATGAACTTGCAAAACTATAAGCAGATAAGAACAGAATATCTGTTGGTATTTTTTTTCAAGACAGTCTAACTGTTAAAAGAATAAATACACACTCAAAACTATTCTTAGAGGTACAAAAAGCCAACTTCTACAGTAAAAAATTTACAGGATCCTCAGACCCTCAGTTTCTTCCTTTACAAAGTGAGGTAATACCTATACTTTAGAAAGGAAAAACTATATATTTGCTTGACATAGCAGGTTGTCAATAAGTGGGAGTTACAGTTTGCAATAAAAAAAATAGCCATCACATAGGGAAATTTTTCTAAAACTTTCGAATATTTACAGCCTGGCTTATTTTTGTTAGGCTTAGTGTTGGTTGCCTTTCCACTGTTTAATCTTTTTGCTATATAAGTTCATTGAATATTTTCTAAATTATGTATAACCTGAGAAATATACATTAGACAATCTTAAATCACATGTTCATAAAATGAATTTCATTCCTACCCAGGAAAGAAAAACAAGTTTTACAAAATCACTGGAGGCATGTGTTTAGAGGGGAGAGGGCCGCTCCTACTGCTCTGCCTTCAATACTAGGTGAGAGAACTGGAAGCTAAGGATTTATAGGGACCCAGGGCTGGAAAGTATCTATTTTCTTAAATTATTTTTATAACAATGCATTTAAATATATACATAAACAGAGAAACACACGGATGATAAAACTGTAAAAGCAACAAGCAAGGTAAACAAAATCTGCAAAATCAAAGAACACTTTAGACAATGTTAACAGAACCCATTCTGTGGCTCGCTAACTTGAATTTCCAGTTGTTGTGTGACTATGGCGTTTTTCTACCAATCACAAATCAGGGTTCAGTACCTGTGGTTTTTGTTTGTTTGTTTTGTTTTTTTAAGCAAAAAGATATGAGTTACTTCCTTCATTCTCACGTCTCTCTAAATAATCACATGGTCCAGGACAGTACAGAGCCCTGGCAGGGGTGGCATTCAGTGAGATCACATCATCCTACTGATTTTGAACAGAAGAAATACAAGCAAGTATGAAATACAACATTAGGCCTATTGTCATTCCATATCCTTCAGTGGGGTATGGGGAAGAAGCCTAGATTCATAGGCTTCACCTACCTTTGCCCAGATCCCAGCTGATAGTCCAAGAACAGGGCCGACAGCCAAAACCACAAGTGTTAGCTTCCAACTACGTGTAAATCCTACTATAAAACCAGCCAAAAATGTTGCTAGTGACTGAATCAACATTCCAATTTTGTCACCAATTCCTTCATTAATTTTGGAGACATCACTACAGAACAGATAATGTTAGAAACAATGTCAGAATCAGAAACATGGAACATTTCTCCTATATCCAGTTTTGCATTTTATTTGGTTTGGCTTGGCTGCATTTCGTTTTGTTTTGAGTATGGAATAAGTAAGTTCATACCTAGTTTCACTTAGCAGGATGTCAGTTCCTAATACAAAATTTGTCACTGACAACAGAAATCCATAGTCCACATAGCCCCAGGAAATAAATGTGGTTACTCAAGAAGTATGCAATGTGGAAATTTCAAATTGCTTAGAAATTTAACCAGTAAGTATCATATTACTGCTCTACTGCATACTGCTTTATGAGCTCTCCAAGTATCCCTTGATTGAGGCAAGTCCACTTCCTGATTCACTGCCAGTCAAGCAGGTGCCATCATTCCATGCCAGGTACACAGGACATGGTTGTTATTCAGAAGGAACTCAGTCTTCTGAGTGATGCACTAACATCTCTAAGAGATCTGATGACATTTATCTCATTTCATTTACACCAAAAGCATATCTGAGTTATACATAAAGCTAGGTACTTACTCTGTGAGACGGGTGTTCAGCTCCCCAGCATCGTGCACATCAAACCAGCCAATCTCCTGTTTCATTATAGCATGGAAAAACTGTGTTCTAATTTTTTGTATCTGTCTTCCAGCTGCCAGGCCCCAAAATGAAACTTGAATGTAAGCAGCAATAAGCACACCAGCACCGATTCCAGAATAGTAATAGGCATACCTGAAAAACAATAAAATAGTACACACATGTTCTGTTTCCCAATCAACTGCTACCCTAAAAGGCTCTCAGTGGACCATTTCTGCTTCCCTTTCAGTGTAAACTCTTACAGTAAAAACCACTTAGGAGATGGTCACAACTTCTAAAACCAGAAATGGTGCAGTAATGTTTCCTTGCTCTGAGTCTTCACTTTTTACTAAAGCAAACAACTTTTGAGCTTCATTAATTCAATTAAGTTTTAGGGTAAAGTGAGACATTCTAAGATGAAACACAGGATACCAAGTTTTCCAGTTTGAAAGTTCTATGCTTGCTATCTTTGAATAAAAATGTCTATACCAGGTGGTAGCTATGGAAATGGTTATGTAATAAGCAGATAGTCACTGATGCTATGGCTCAAAACTCTGTGGTCAACTCCTTGAGAATTTCACCCAGCAAACTATCTTCCAAGCCACACTTTGTTACTTACAATGTACTTATCAGAAAAGATGTAATTGGAGCAGTGGAGTTTAGCTACCAGTTAATTTGATAATTATTATCCAAGTGTTAATGATGTAACATGAGAGATATACAAACAAATCTGATTTCACAAGCAGAACTTGTGCTTTTATAATCAGTAATGCACTGTAAATGGTATTTTTAAAAAACATGCATATATGCTGGTTTTCCTAATGTAAAAAGCAATGCCTCTCCATAGGAATCTCTTGAAATACTTCAACCTGCAAAATATAAATAACTTTTTTCATTTTCTTCAGATCTATCATATCATTTATAGAATAATTCATTATCTTCTGATGTATTAACATATATCTTTAGAAATCTAGTGACTAAACTTCAGAATGTGTAAACTTTTAAAAAAGTTTTCCAGAGGTGGGCTAAGATCAGAGTGATTGCATTTCTTTGGCTGTTTTATTTCTTTTTTTAGAATTAGATGCTGAAATTTAAAAGTTCCTATTGTCTGATCTTATTATCATATCATGACTAAGAACATCTGAGAGGCAAATCAATAACTGCAAAGCCATTGAAAATGATGATTCCTAGCTCAACTATATTTTACAAGGCTATTTCATGCTGCTCTAATTTTTCTCTGTATGGTATTCTTTATTTCTCACTGCATTCTTAAGTCTAACTTAGGCCAAGCTTAACTTTAGTACATCTTACATAACATATTTTTCTTCAAACAAATTTCTATATTGTAGCTTTTTAAAAAACATAACACTGGTATTACTATCCTGAAAACTTCAAACGTTTATTATGATAACACAAAATTTTAATCATTATTTTGGACTGAAACAGAAAACTTTAATAAAATAATAGTAAGGAAAATGTCTAATTACGTGGTCATCTCTTCCTCCAGATGTCTGAAGATCAGTGTTTTGTTGATCACACCTGTATCACCGCAAAACAAATATATACCATTTACGTCTCTTGTCTCCATCAGAAATCAGCATATACAAATGAATCAAATACATTTCATGCTATAATTTACATTGAAATAAGTGAAAATAAGTTTTAATCATGTGTAAGCATTATGGCATCCATTTAAATATTTCCATGCTAGTTGCAATCACCCAGTCTAAATTTTTTAATGAGGCCAGGCATGGTGGTACATGCCTGTAGTCCCAGCACTTAGGAGGCTTAAGGAGAAAGATTGCTATGAGTTTGAGACTTAAATTGCATAGCGACACCCTTTCTCAAAAAAGAGAAAAAATAATAAAAATAACAATTAAAAAATTTCTGATGTGTACTTGCTAGAAGAAATCACATTGAGTAATAAGTATCAATGTATACTTGACATTTAAGTACATATATATAAAATATAATACTGCATTTCTCTGCATTTCCACATTTTCTTTTATGTTTTCCAGTATTATAAAATATAATACTGCATTATATATATATAAAATATAATACTGTATTTAATAAAAATTAAATACTGAATTTAATTTTTATTTTAAATTTATCAAATATAAATGCAATAAACGCCAATAAGCATCATCTAGTATTAACAAATACTAACATTTTTCAGACCACATTAAAAAGTCCTTCATTATTATTTTATTTTATTTTATTTTTTATTTTTGGTACTGGGGATTGAACTCATGATCTCGCGCTTGCCAGACAGGCACTTATGCCACTGAGCTAAATCCCTAGCCCATCCTTCATAATTTTAATCCTGACCCTCAAATATGCACAAATGCAAATAATCACTATACAGTGAAGTTGTGAGCATATTTCCACATTTTCTTTTATGTTCACCATACCAATACACACATACGTTGTTTTTTAAAAAATCAAATTACGGCCTATGAATTCCACAATAAATTTTCCATACCAGTGTATGTATCTATGTATTTTCTCGAGCACATCTATTTTAATAGTTTCCTCTAATTTACTGTAACAGAAAATCCTACATTAAACATACTTATGAATATACATATATACTATGGTAAAGAGTTTATAGACCATGCATCACAATTGTGACAGTCAGATTGACAGGAAGGCGTAATTTAAACCTTGTAGTCATTGCAAAAAAAATTAGGTTACAGTGTAAGACATTCTTGTTCTGATCTGCACAGGTATGGAAAAGGGGAAGGAAAGGAATTGTGGCAACAATGCCACTATCGACACAAGTCTAAAGCCCATTTGAAGAATGTACGAGCTGATTCTGCTGGGCACAGGGAGTGTTGTGTGGCTATAAAGTTATGTGGCCAAAAAGAAAGTCTGAACCAGCCTGTTATGCTGCATGAGAAAAAAAAAAAAAAACCAAGCAGACATGAAAAGATTTTGAGCTAAAGTGGATACAGATAAAAGTATAGTTCAGGAAGATTTAGCTGCCAGCAATCTACAAGATAAACAGAATCGAGAGACTAAGGAACTTGAGTTACTGCCCTCATGTAGCATAGAAGATCTGAGTAAGAATAGAAAATACACACTGGATTTACAGAGGAAGAAGCTATAGTAACTGGTATCTAATAGAATACAAGTAGAGTAAACATAAAAAGTAATCAAAACCTCAAGCACAAGCATTTGAAGTCAGCAAAAAAAAAAAAAAGGTGGTCTAGATAGATGAAAGAAAGTTATTAGTTCAGTCTTGAATATTTTCATTTTTTAGTGTCTGGGACATTCAATGGAAGATATCAAATAAATGTTCAGACTGTGGGTATCCAGTTCTAAAAGAGTTCAGAAATAAATATTTAAGAGTTCTTATCTAAACAGAGTATAAAACTAAATTCAGAAAAGAAAAAAAATCATCTTTCCTTATCTGTAAAGCCAAGAGGGCAGATAAAGAGGAAGTGGAAGACCAAGTTCATATTCAAAAATTAAATTCAAGGTTAAGACAGAAATCAAAGAAGCAATAAACAAATACAGACACATAAAACACATAGAAATTTGCTTCATGTTTGGTCTATATAACCATAAATTTTTCAAGGCTGATTTTTATTTAAATCAATGAGAAATTTTATGCTTCATATTTTCAAAAATACAAGCAGATGAGGATTAAATCTAGACCAATTTTCAAGTATAACTAAATACTTTTTTTTCTGTATGGCTACAATAGATAGAATATTCTTTAACTAATATGCTTGGGGCAAGAAGTGTTTTTTTCTAACTATGGGATTTTGCAGATCTTGAAATATTTGCATAGATGTTACCAGTTAAATATTCCTAATTTTTAAAAAACACAATGAACATTGACATTCAGAATGTTTCCAATTTGAGGACATTTTAAGTTTTGGATTTTTCACATTAGTGATGCAACGTATACAAACTCTTTCAATCCTAAAGATGTGGCAATGGTGGTTTCTGTGTTTAGAAGCATTTTCTTATGGATCAAAAAATTAAACAAAAATTCAAGGTAAAAATTGGCTCCTATGTGTTCATGTATAAAATTATACCACGTACACAGCTTTCTTCATAAAAAAGAAATTTTACTAATTCTAGTGGAAGACAAAGTAGTTAGTAATCTTGAAGACACAGGAGTAGGCAAATAATTCATGAACAAAACCCAAACTGCAAAGGAAGTACTGGGACCTCATCTTATTAAACAGTTTTTTCATAGCAAAAGAAATCACCAACAGAGTGAGAAGAAAATCCACAGAATGAGAAACATTTTTAGTCAACTGTACCTTAAACAAAGGATTTCTATCTAGAATATATAAAGAATTGAAAAAAATGAGGCCCCCAAAATTCAAAGACCAAATCCAAAAATCAGTATCTGAGATGAATATACAATTTTCACATGAAGAAATACAAATGAAAAATAAATACATGAAAAATGCTCAACATCATTGGTCATTCAAGAAAGCCAAATTAAAACAACACTGAGATCCTACCTCACCCCAGAAAGAATGGCTATCATCAAGAAATCAATGAAGAACAAATGCTGTGGGGCTGTGGGGAAAAAGGAACCTTTCTCCACTGTTGGTGGGAATGGAGACTGGGACAACCACTACAGAAATCAGTGTGGAGATTCCTCAAAAAACTAAGATTAGAAGTTCCATTCCACCCAGCTATTCCCTTTCTGGGTATTTCATCAGAAGAATTAAAAACATCATACCACAGTGATATATGTGCACCCATGTTTATAGCAGCACAATTTGTAATAGCTAAATCTTGGAAACAAACAACACAAATGCCCATCAACTGAGGAAAGGATAAAAAAGATGTGGTATTTTTATACAATGGAGAACTAACCAGCTATAAAGCAGGATAATCTTAAGGCTTTTATAGGTAAATGGATGCAATTTGAGACTATACTCATAAGTGAAATAAATCAGACTCACATGTATAAACATTACATTGTCTCCCTAGTGTAAGACACTGAAAGAATGAATAATAACCAAAATGTACAATAGATACTGTAAAAGGGGAAGAAATTGCTCAAAAGTAAAGAATAATTGGTATGAGGAAAAGCAGAAAAGAAAAAAGGAAAAGAATGCAAGATAGCTAAGATAATTACACCACTAATTTCTATTAGTTCATTGAAAAAAATGGTTTGTGCTTATATTGTTTGATCAACTTTTCATGCCTATATCTTGTAATCCGAGCAACTACTTTGAAGATAACAATATGTAATATATTAACCATTGTTAATCTCCCATTATCTTGTTTTGAAATTCTCTATAATTTTTTCATTGCTTTTTTCTCTTTAAAATAAAAAAAGCAATTTTACTGCCAAGTTTCTTTTAATTCTATTTCAACATTTTCCCCTAATCAACCTTCAGTAACTAAAAGCTATTGGTCCCAGTGATATTACCCTCTTCTATGAGGACCTCTCAGAATTCTTACCTCCAGATGTACTGTAATAAAATCAAAACTTTCAAGCTGAAATGATCTTAGAGATAATACAGCCCAGGAACATTTTATTTGTATAACTTTCAAAGGCTACTGCTAAAACCTACTCTGAGAAAGATATTTGAACAATGTTTAAAATTAATTTTGTTTTCAGAGGTAAAAGCTAGACACCCTCTGAGGTATGAAGCAATACCAGGCACATGATCAGGATGGAAATTTAAATCTAGATAAGTTTATTCTAATAAAATATTTGTTAAACTTCTGACTAGTTTCTCATCTTCAGGCATCTAAAAACCTAATCATCCTGGTTCTTGTGTTTTGTTTTGCCATCTCCAACAAGCTGATTTGTTTTGTTTTGTTTTTCCAGAATTCTATTCATGTTCCCAGGGTGACTTTAACCATTTTTACAATTTCGGTGACCCCCAATCTGCGTCTAGTTAATGTTCTTTTTCATAGTTAAGGCTGTGGTTCAGTTTCCCATCATCTCAGCCTCTGCTCTAACAAAAGCCTCTGACTGCTTACTCCACGTAGCTCTTTTCTCACATTTTAATTTTGGAATCAACGAAAATCCTATCATTTTCCTTTGTAATCTTCAATGACAGCTCATGTTACAAACAGTATAAAATACCAAACACATAACATGTTATATTAATCATTTTGCAATCTTGCCACAATACACTTGTGACAGGATAATATTTTTGAAACATCAACCAATGATTTCCCAGATGCATCCTTCATCCCCACACCTTCCTCCGCACACCAGTGGCCACAGCATTCTGCCTAGAGCTACTGTGGCATAAAAGGAAAGGGGTGTAGGTTTCTTCTTGGCTCTTGCATACTCAAAGCCTACCACCTTTCAGGGTGGAGAGGAACTCAAGCATGCAAAAATATTTTGCTTAAGTTTCGTGAGGCTAGGCTCCAACTTTTTAGACTGAAAAAATATTTTCCTCATGCTGTAAAAAAGACACTCAGCTGAGGACTGACAACAGCATGGGCAGGGGAGGGTTCAGGAAACAGAAGTTTCTTATTATGATTTATATTTGGATGTCCTGCATAGAGACAAGCTCTGTAGAAGCTGCCTGGACACGGGGGTAATACACCCACCTAGCTGGGTGCTGGGAAGTGACAGTCACTCTGGGCATTACCTGGAAGGGCACATTTCCCTAGCAGGATTCTGCCCTTTCACTCTGCTTCCATGAGGTGAGTTTTGTTTCACCCAGGCCCTTCTACCATGCAGCCAACCACACAAAGACTGAAACTTCTAAAACATCAGCCAAAATAAGTTGTGGATTTCAGATATTGTGTCTCAGCAACGAGAAAGTGTCTAAGAAACCTGGTTTTGGGTATGTAAACAGACCCCTAAGGGGGACCTCAGAAGAGGAATTTTTACGAAGTATGTAGAGAAGACAGCCTCAAGATGGCAACCCAGAGCCTCCTTGCATCTAGAGAGATGCAAAAGGTACAGAATAATCTCAAGTGTTACAGGCAGCTGAATTAGAAATATTGTAGGCAGTCAGACAGGGCTGGGCCCTCGAAAGAGCCAGAGCAGAAGTTCAGATACCTTGCAGCCTGGGAAGAGACAATCATCTCCTGCTGTGGGCCAAATCTCAAGTCAAAAGGCAAAGCAAACACATCCACAATCCTAAGGATCCACAGTTCAAATAGTTCTCTATCACCCTGAAGAAGTCAAGAATCAGCAATCTCCTCCTACAGGAAGAGTCACTGCTGTTAAGCAAGCCCGCTTACTATGTGACTTGCTCCTCCATTTGCTCCTAATTTAATCAATTTTACCTAAGCAATTAGTCCTATTGGTTGACCACAGTTCTGTCCCGCCTTATGCCCACCTTGCAAATTCCTATTTTTCCCCACCTCTGACCCACCTAACCTCATGAATTTACTCTATAAAAGTCCCTGGAAAAGACAAAGTCCTTGGCAATCTGCTCGGGACCCCTTCTGTCTCAGACAGAAGCTTTCTTTCTCTCAACAAATATATTTTGTTCTTAACCTCTGTCATTCCTAGAATTTATTCTTCAATTTTAGAGAACACGAACTCGCACCGGACATAGTAGGTCAGGAGTTTCATTCCCCTATATCACAAGGATCCTGAGAACAGGGAACCACAGCGTATGATAGAAGGCCTGTGTAGGTGATGCTGACCCTTGGCCATCTCACACATCTGAAATCACACTGGCCTTCCCGATGAACCTTAAGGAGAAATAAAGGCTACCTTAAGACAACTGAGACTAGATTTCTGCCATGTTTGCTAATGACAGACTCAAAACTAAAATTATGTTGTTATATAAAAGTGACATTTTTGAGCACTTGGGTTCTGACATTACACACTCACTATGCAGCTTTCCAGCCTGTACTCCCATTGCCTCACCCGTCTTCTTTATCTTTCTCCTTCTCCATGGAGTACCATCGCTAAGCTTGCAGAGGGGTTTGCAATTCTCTCTCTATTCTACCCACCCTCTTCCTCCCACACTTCACTCATTCCTCTCTCTGTCTGAACATCCTTCACCAAATTTTTTCACCCAGGAAACTGTCCTCCATAAATGAGGTAAAACTTTACCTTTTCTCAAGGGGCTTATCCTTAGGAGACTGACTTGCCTTATCATAGAGTTCTATAGTAAGTAACACGATTCTAATAATCAAATCAATCCTACAAGAGAAATATGATTGACTGTATGTCTCCTTTCACTCTCACCCTTGTGAATTCTGAGAAAACTGGACTGTGTCTTAAGTTTATCTGTGTACACTCCATGTCTCAGCCCATTCTCTGAGCTGTAACCTCGCCTGCCCCAAAGCCCAACAAGTGGTTCAGAGACACCACACATACCAGACCATTCATCAAGATATCCCATCCAAACATCCCTTTGTTCTGTATATAAATATCTCACAAAAGATTACAAACAGACTCATAGGACCATTCTCAGTAAGGAAGGTCTTTTCTAAACCCAACCAAGACTTCAAAGGAACTAAACTATGAGACACTATGAGTAAATACTCCAGACCATTCAAGGTTCACATTACGTTGAATTTTAATGTGACCTGTGTATCTTGATGGGTTGACTAATTTTAACTTCTGAGCTCTGAAGAAAAGAATAAATTAAAAAGTATGTGATTGGTGATATCCTCCCTGGCTGACCAAGGTTAGGGTATAAGGGTGATTTTCAAACCATCTTCCACAGGGCCATAGGACTGGCACTGTCGTAGACTGTGGTGCTATCACCTACAATCACAGCTACTTTTTCAAATTTCATTAGATTTCTGTTCCAACAAGAAATTCTTTCACTTTCAGGCTCCAGTCGTCATGTGACAAGGTAGTAACACTGAAATGTCTAGTAAGGTTTCCCCCCAAGTGCTCCCCTTTTTACCTTATGTTCTTTTCCCCATGCAAAAAGCAGAAATAAAACAAGTGAGCCACCTGAACAAAATAATTTTAGAGTAATAATTATTTAATAGCAGGATTCCTAGCCCAGGAACTCAGTTCTGTCATCTAGCAAGCTAACTCACCATGGCTACTGTGTGCAATTTTCTAGCTGTGGTTCCATCGTATATATAATATGATGAATCTGGGCCAGATACTGTCTGGGTTTCTTACAGAATTCTATGACTCAGTCTTGCAGTTATTCGACCCATTTCTTAAGTACACAAGATGGGTTAGATGCTGTGTATCTTCATTTCTGTTTGTTTTTGCTGTTTTATAATGGATTGTAGAGACCATATTTTCAGTAATCTACTTTGTTTTTTTTACAGCAGTCTCCAAACAATCCTCACTCCCAAAATCTTACTATACTCCACATTATTCACAAAACAAGAACAAGTTTCTTTAAATGTAAAATTTAAAAATTAACTGCCAAAATAAAATAATATACTTTGAAATACTTTATGATTGATAACCAACTTTCCAAATATTTATGTTTAGCATTTTTTCCAGTGAGATGGTTAATAGTAATGGAAAGCTTGAGCAAATTAGTGAAAATGAGGGTTTCAATATTACCTTTCAATTTGTGTGACTGTGTTAGGATACTGCCCTGGAGACTGTGCATATTTACAACACCAGGCTTCAAACGTATACAAGAGCTACACCAGATTTATATGTTCATAGTTTAAGCATCCTAACATACAGACAAGCTGAATGTTTCCATTCCAAAATTCCAAATGCCAAAGTGCTCCCAATTCCAAGACTTGTTGAGAGCTGACATGATGCCACTGGCAGAAAATTCAAATGCATAAAACTTTGTACAGTACACAAAAAATAATTAAAAATATCTTATAAAGTTCCTTCAGGTTATATTTATAAACAGTACATGAAATATAAATAACTTTCTGGTTTAAACTTCAGCATCACCCCTAAAATAATTTATTGTATTTATGTAAACATTCCAAAACTTAAAAATTCCAAAATCCAGCATGTGTTTCATAAGGGATACTAAACTATATGCTCTATGCTATACTATTTTGAGAGCTGGATTTTCACAAATAGTTTTCATGTTCCTCCTGAGTTTTAAAGCAATGAAAGTAAAAGAAAAATTACTTCCATTTTCATACACAAGAAGTTGATATTTTATAATATATATTTATCTGCATTATTAATGCATACTACAATCTGAATGTTTTCCCTATTGCTTGCCCACAATCTGAAAGGGAATAAGTAGAACCAATCATAATATCCTCAGAGAGAAAAAGAAAAGCTATCAATGTGAATGCACCATATTGAATCATTAGGGAAAATGAATACTCAAGTGTTTATTTCAAAAGAATCTTTGAGCACTAACATGGCAGATACTCCCATTCTGTCCTTTAATTTCTGAATTAGTATGTTATTCTCAGTTTCTTCTTCTCTGGGTGCTTCTCTATTGCCTTCAGCGTATGAACTTAGTACCAGTCTGCCCAACTCTACTGTTTACTATGTAGCCTCAGGTAATTTAAATTTACTTACTCTCTCAGGATTCTAGCTTCATCATTTGTAAAATATATATACTAACATATCAAATGCCTATGAATGAAAGATTAAAGGAGTTAATATAAGAAAAGCACTTAGAACAGTGTCCAACACATAATAATGCTCAATAAATGTTTTTAGTTATTACCCTACTTTTCTCCATATTCTATGCCAGGAGGTTTAACATTCCAACTCAAGCACTGCAATGTCTCTAATTCTACTCATCATAACTCAAAGATACAGTTATAGCACTATATAATTCAGTGCCATTTCCGCAACTACCTCAATGTCATTTATATTTGTGCCCAAATTGACTGCCACTTTCAATATAAGACATTTAAAACCACAACGGCCACATCTAGATAGTGATCAGGCATATAGGAAAGATGATAACTCACAGAATACTGCAGAAAACCCTCAGTGGTCAGGCTTTGTTCATAAAAATGGGGTGGCCTACAGAAGTCCTTATGTCTAGTCCCCATACCAGATTTTACGGCAAAGGCTGTAAATTCTATCAAATGCTAAGGAGAAACAGTATTAGGTTGTTAAGAAAGTGAGCCCATAATGAACTTAGACTTAGTCTGTGTGAGATAGCCAGGGACGGCATCAGGAGATGAGAAAGCCCATAGTGGTTTACAGTGGTACCAAACGGGGTGGGCCCACTTATGTCTTTGTAGCGCTGTCTAGTTAAAGCCTGTGTTTACTGTGAAGTGCTTAGGTTTTTAGGAAAGGCTTCTCCTTATGTAAGGAATATGACTCCAACAAGGAGGCTATGATGTCTAGTCCACGACACACAGAGGTAAGAAAATTCTGCCTAACCATGGCAAAAACATCTGAGGATAGCTGGGGCCCCAGCAATCCAGTAGGCTAGTTTTTCCCTCCAGAAGCTACACACAGCATGTCTTCTGTCTTCTCTGGGACCAGCATCACATTTTAATGCTTCACCTGATCCCACCCAAACCTCCTCCCATCCAAGCAGTTTCTGCAGCTGCGAAGGGTAGTGAAGCATGTTCAGGGTTCTAAGAGTAAAAATTAAGGTAGAGGGAGCGTGCTGCCTGTGGAAAGGTGAAGAAAGATATAAAACAGGCAGAGGGGATAGCAGTGAGAACTGCAGCCAGAAGATCATTAAATTTACATTTGCTAAATATTTATTTTTAAATAGTTTCACTTGTTACACAGAAGATGTTTATGTTGTGCAGAGGAAGATGCTGATCAAACAGGGTTATCACATTGTGAGAGGGAACTGATAAGTCTTCAAAGCTTAAATGTTTGCTATCTGTCTGTCCATAAGTAGAACAAGGTGCTGACTCTTGAAGTAGAAGTGTGAAATGAAGTAGAAGTGTGGGATTAGGGCAGTGGGGCAAAAATATTCAAAATACTTTTGAGAGAAGAGAGGAAAGGCACCTAGCCCCATATGGAAGAATCAGCAAGAAGAGGCACAATTATAGAATAGTAAACTTACAGACATTTCATAGCAAAAGTTAGAAATCAATTAGTAGCTTGTAATGACACTACATGTAACCATGATGCTTGTCCTGTAGTTAACCGGTTAAATTCAGTCAGCTTTGACTATCTGTATCCAGCTGCTTCTCTCTGATAATGCACTGGATCCGCTTGACTATGTCCAGCTGCAATGCTCATGTCTTTTCCCTTCTGTCTTGGTCACTTTTCTCTCATTTCTGAGACAAAATACCCAACACCCAAAATAAAGGAAGGAAAGATTTATTTAGCTTATTGTTTGTGGAGGCTTCAGTCCATAATCTAGGACTGAAGCAAGGCAAGTTGACATGGCACCAGGGCAATACTTCAAAGCAAAAGCCAGCAAAAACAGCCAGCGCAAGGTGGGGGGAGGCAGATAGTACAGACAAGCCTCTTCACCTCTCTTATAAATTGTAAGCAGGTTATGCCCCTTGGCTGGACAAAGCACTCACTCCATCTGTGTGCCTCCTGCACAGGCTGAGGCTGTTACAAAGTAAGGACCCTGACCCTTGCACTGAACCACTTAAACTTCTGAGCTTCTCAGACTGACACAATGAACAACATCCTAGAGCAGTAATGGCTTGTCCTCCACACCCCAGGAGGTACAACTACTGAGTCACTTAGTTAAGCTTCTAAGACTTCTCAAGTTGACATAATGTATCAACCACAATACCTACTTAGAAAAATATATAGTTTTTCCAACTTACTTCAAGAACTTGCCCCTTTCTTCCTAGAATGCTTCTACCTTATGATAAATAATTCCTTTTCAGTAAATCTACTTAGATCTTGCTTGACAACATATGAATTGATTCAATCACACAATAACTTGCCATCAGCCTTGTATTTCCTGCTTGCAAACTATATTTAAACTGAACTCTAAACTGACTCAGAGCTGGTGATTTGGAACTGATTCCCACCAGCCTGCTAGCATAATAAAAGTTGCCTTCTAATTTGTTGGTGCAGAGTCATCCATTTGATTTGATACTGTTTTTTTCCTACAACATCACAACTAGAGTGTCACTTTGACATGGTAGCAACCACAGACAACACGAAAGCAATGAAGTGTGGCTGTGTTAGTCATATTTCCTGTCTCTGTGTAAAAAACAAACAAACAAAAAACACCTGAAACCCAAAACTTAGAACAGGAGAGGTTTATTTGGGCTCATAGTCTGCTGGTTCTAAGGCAAAAACAAAATGGTGGAAAGATGTGGGAGGACAGCTGTTCATGTAATGGAAGAGAAGAGAAGAAGAAGAAGAAGAAGAAGAAGAAGAAGAAGAAGAAGAAGAGGAGGAGGAGGAAGAAGAAGAGGAAGAGGAGGAAGAAGAGGAAGAGGAAGAAGAGGAAGAGGAGGAGGAAGAGGAGGAGGAAGAAGAGGAAGAGGAAGAGGAAGAGGAAGAGGAAGAAGAAGAAGAAGAAGAAGAAGAAGAAGAAGAAGAAGAAGAAGAAGAAGAATACATGAAGGAGACCAGGAAGGAGACAGACCTTTCTCTGGCAGGCCCCAAGCAGCTGATAGAGATCAGCTGAACTCACCAGGGAATGAATCACCAGCAATCTATTCAACTTTCTGAAGCCTTGGAAGCATGTGGAAGCTTTGGAAGATATCCCAGAGCCAAGCTATAACAGTGGCTGTTTCCTTAAAACTGAAAACTAAATTTTTAAACATTTTCATACATCTGAAAATATTTCTTCTTTTGAATTTTTCAGTAATTTAAGGATGTATGAATTATTTGTAGCTTATAGGTTATATAAAAAGCAGCAGGAGGCCAAATCAGGCCAAATCAGGCTGGGGCTAACAGTAAATAGTCAAGCATATCCTCCACAAAAGGCAAACACTGGTAACGCAGCTACTACGGAAATTCTGCTTATAGAAATGTGTATTCACACCTAACATAGGTACTGAGCAACTCTGGGTGTGACCCTAACTTTCAACAATTAGATTATCTGTTGGCAACTATGACATACTGTTGGGTAACAAAGGCAGGTTACTATTAGTCTTAGTACACTTGGGCTGCTATAAAAAATAACAGTGACTAGGAGGATTATAAACGAAATTTACTTTCACACTTCTGGAGGCTGGGAAGCCAAGATCAAGACAGATAAGGTAGCTGATGAGAGCCTAGTTCCTGGTTCATATTGGCATCTTCTGTGTCTTCATATAGTAGACGGGGCCAGCCAGTTCTCTGGGTCTCTTTTATAAGGATATTACTCACATATATAAGGGGTCAACCCTCACAACCTAAAGCACCACTAAAAGGCACCTCCTCCAAATACTGTCACATGGAGCATTAGGATTTCAACATATAAATTTTAGAGATCACATTTAGACCATGAAACTCTTCTCATAAGTCTTAGGTGGTCCAGCTAAACCTGGAAATGTTACTACTTTTACCTAAAGAGATCACTGGTGCCCTTATGAGAGTAAAAGACAGCTGGGCATAGTGCTTGGTGTAATCCAAGCACTCTGGGAGGTTGAGTCAGGAGGATCACAAGTTCAAGCCCAGCCTGAAGAACTCAGTGACTAACAAGACCCTGTCCAAAAATAAAAAGTAAAAAGGGCTAGGGATATAGGTCAGGGCCATGGCCCTAAGTTCAATTCCCAGTATTCCATAAATAAAAATATATAAATTAAAAAGTAAATAAATAAATGTTTTGAAAAGATATAATACGAATATCATGTTGTTACGATAAAACCCAAGAGAATATAAAATAACCTTAGTTTATTATGGCCCACCAGAGTTCATCTCTTGAGTCTCTGCTATTCCAAGATGGGCCCAACACTGAACAATTTCCATACCTGCACACAAATGCATGCAGCAGCTGTCTCTTTGTGTAGTGTTTGCAGAAGCACAGCATGCTTAGTATTATAACACCTCTGGTAGTCTTAGAGAAATAGTTACGCTTGTACTCATGAGAAAGTGGATAGGATCATAGTGGCCGGAAATGTGCACATTTGGGCTGCTGAGCTAACAGAAAGGACTAGAAGATCCGCTGATTCCACTACAAACCAGGAGATCAAACTCCACACAATGATGCCTAGCATATGCTATAGAGGAAACAGTGAATTTTAAAAGCACTGGGGACCTTCTTTCGTGCATGGCATAAAAGAAAGATGCCAGTTCAAAGGCAGCACAGCCTGTTACTACAGATGTCTTTGAATGCCATAAAGGTAGGTGATAAGTGCGTAAGATGTTACATAACTAAAATGTATTATATGTTTTACTAGCCCAACTGTTTAACTGCACTCATAGAATTGATGTAGTCCTACTCAGAGAAAATAATGTATCTTCAGGATCATAAATAAGTGATTCCCAGGTCCCAAGGACAAATACCAAATGTTCTGAAGATATTCTAAATGGACACAAATGTTTGTGTGTATAGTTCTGAGAAAAAATTCATAGCATTCATCAGTCTCAGAGGATCAAATATTTAAAGGTCACTGTAAGCTGTGTGATATCACTATATTTTCAGTGGTACTGTCAAACAGGCATTTTTGTTACTACCCAAGTGTAAACTCCATTGTAGATCTTTGAGTAGTTTACTTTTTTTTTAAGAGTAGAATATATTTATTGAGAGGAAGAAAGCTTCTGTCTGAAGAGACACAGAAGGGGTCCTGAGCAGGTTGCCCCTCAGTAGTTTACTTTAAGTCAACCTATCCTTGACCAGAGGTATTCTGCAGATTGAAATTCAGAGCCATTAATCTATCTCCCCATAATGTGAAAGTGTGTGTGCTATACTCAAGTCATTTCAGTAATCCATCCACTTCTTGGAGGGATGTTGTATGGCCCATTCTTCAGCCCAGTGCCTTTCTCTCTACTTCATAAGAAACCTGAAGGGTACCAGTGCCCCCTTACCCACAATGTCATCTTCTATGGCTTCTGTTATCTGTGCTCAACTATAGTAGTACATCATCTTACTAAAAGGAGGGAAAGGACAATACAATAAAATATTTTCAGAGACAGACAGAAGAGAGAGAGAGAACAAGTAAGTTTAAACACATATTTACAGAATTTCGAATATAGTAAGTATACTATCATATTTGCTTTATTTTATTCTATATTGTTAATATTTCTGTGACTGATTTACGTATTAGAATTTATTACAGATACGTATGGGAAAAAAAAACATAGTGGATACATTCAGTTCTCTCCATGGTTTCAGGTATTTCCTGCGATCTCAGGACATATTCCCAACAGGTAAGCGGGAACGATGGTGATCAGAGGGAAACTTTCACAGTTCTCACCTACTTGAGTCCCCACCGTATCATTTAAAGTTTTTTCCTGCACACTCCCAATAAAATCAGCACAACAAACAAAACTTACTTTGATTAGTAATGTTTGATGAAATACTGCTTCCTGCATTTGAAAAGCTGTCCGTCATGTCTCCAAACACCAGCATCATGAGAGGGAGCGCAGTTCCGTGGATAACAGCCGCCAGAGTCCCCAGCACCATGTACAACCTGTCCAGCTTACCTGCATATCGAAACTTAGAAAGAAGACATCATGGGTACAATCAGTACATTTTCACATACGATTCACTCTTTCTTCAAAATATATCCAAAATCCAAACATTTTTCACACTATCATGCACCAGTCCCGTATAAGCTACCCTCTGCCTTTGGTAGACTACTTCAATAGCCCAATCAATAAAGATATTTTATTTTTCCAGTAAGAGAAAGACAGCGACAAGAGAGACAGAGAATGAGAACAATTAAGTCCAAACACATGTTTACAGAATTTTGAATACAATTATATTTGCTTTGTTTTTGACTGATTTATGTATTAGAATTTAGAACAGGTAAGTATGTATGGAAAAAAAATAATGGATATGTTTAGTTCTCTCCACGATTGCAGGCATTTCCTGCTATCTCAAGAGTAAGTTCTGGACTAATTCTTCATAATGAATTTAATCTGTCTCTTTTATAATGTCTGATGAGAATTCTAAAAGGCTATCATGGGAGTAGAGTAGAAACAGTACGTGTATTGGTTTCCAAGAGTAACAGTCACTTCCCATCTCACAGGAACAAACTTAAATGTCACAGGCCCCTCTTGGGACCCAATTGAAAAAACCTTTTGTCATTTCAAGAAAATGTCTTGGCTTAAAGATCTGCTTCCCAGTGGGATTAGCATAAACATAAAATGATTTTAATATAATCAGGCCTTAATGCAAGGAAGGAGTGAAAAAATGAGTTGGACACATACCAAGGAACATTCTTCCTAAGAAGTTAGAATCTGGTCATAATAAGTTACTGGCGCAGATCTTCTAACTTCTTTAATTGCAGGCAGGTAACAAGAAGGAAGGAAGGGTTCTCTGAATCCAAAAAGTGATGGGAAAAGAACACAGCAAGAACAATGAATTCAGGGCCATCTGGGAGAAATTTAGTGCTTCTAATAATTCAATGACATCCAGGAAACGATCAGAGATGTGCAGCAGAACAGACACCATAGAACAACTGGCACATTCCATCAATATGCAACAGTATTTACAAAGAGGATGAGACTGCTGTATGCTCAAGAGACAAAATATTCAAAAGATATCATTGATTTGATTCTGTTTTGAACAAATCAACTGTAAACAACATGTTTTGGAGATAAGCTGAAAAATCTAAATATAAATGTAACATTACATAACATTAAGAAATTATTCTTCATTTTGTTGAATATGATCATCCCAATGTGTTTTAAAGAACAGTGTTTGGCAGCAAAAATTTTGAGAGATAGCAAATGAAGTAGTTAGGAATGAAATATTATGAAATAAATAATTTCAGATGTAACATTTAGCAAAACGTTAATTATTAGGTATAAATGATGGGTATATGAGTGTGAATTTTACTATTCTTCCTTAATATGTTTGAAATTGTTATCATAAAACTTGGCAAAGAGAGGATGGCTCTCAAACTGGCAAAGGCATGTCTCTTCACCTCCTCCTGAAAGGAATGAGCTAAGAGTAAATACAGGTATAAGGAAGCTGCCAGAAATAAAAACACAAAAAGTGGTAAGTGTCAGAACTTTCATGGTTGGAAGCAAGAGTGATTTCTGGAGAGAAAGGGTGAGAAGAGAACTTAAGGAAAGTGATAACATAACGCTGAGGAGGACAAGAGCTGCAATTAAACGGCACAGCTCTGTAGTTTGTTAGTACACAATTTTGGAGAAAAAAATCTCTTAATAAACTTCAGCCTCAGTTTCTACATTTATAAGATGAGGGAAATATTCATATATACAGGAAAGCTTACACAGTTCATATGAGGTTAAAATGAGACTAGACACAAACCAGAGAAATACTAACACTGGTTTTACAAATGGAATAACAAGACTCTTCAAGTTCACACAGTCAAGAAAAAGACAGGAAACAAAGTTTTAATTTACATGAAATGCAATCCATACCTATAAATAAATACTAGTGGGATTCTTTTAAAAAAGTGGAATGAAAAATATTTGGTTAGATGTTAATAGGAGAGAGACAAAAGGTAAACCAGAACCACACAAAAGGAAGGTTAATCAGTTATGAAACCCAAGGAAAAAGATTTCCAGGGCAGAGAGGTAGAGGGTGCTGGCAGTAAAGTGATTTACAAACATAGTGTGCTAGATGCCAACATGATCTTACCAAAGTGCCCAGTTTGCAGAGGAAAGTCAATAAACTCCTTCGTTCATTCAACATTTTAAAAGTATCTGATGAGCACCAAACAGAGCTGGTGCTTGGTTCTGGGCAATGACAAGAGAAACTTAAGAAAAGCTCCTTGTCCTTATGAGACATATTCTAGTGTTAACAGTAGAAGAGAAAATAGATACATTCAACATTTAGGTACCTATTAAAAGTTGCAGGTACTATTCTAGGTACATGAGTTACACTCTTCCCTCATGAAGCTTACGTTCAGAAAGAAGACAAACATGAGCAAGAAATCAGACTGTGATTAAATATTATTGAATAGAAATATCATACAGGGTCATGTGCTAAGGCAGAGGCAGCTGGCTAGTCAAGGAATGTCTCCATGAAAAAAGATCTCAGGGACAGGAAGGATACAATTTGCCACATGATTACCTGGGAGCAGGCAGTTCTAGGAAAGAAGAGCAAATGCAAAGGTTCTTAGTTGGAAATGATTTTGGTGCATCTAGGAATTATACAGAATAAATACTGTGGCCAGAGCACAGCAGTGGGAGGACTTGTTTACGGAAAGTCACAGATGAGACAGAGGGCAGATTATGTGGAATACTGCACAGCTTTAGAAAGGAGAGTGGGTTTTATTCTCAATTTCACATATACTGGAAAGTAAAACCAATCCACCACTTGGAGAAAGGGAATGAATGACACCAGGTGGATCCCAGGGGGAGATGTTTAGAACTGAAAAACTAGAGGAAGAAAGAGGTCAACAGAGGTGAAGTCCTAACCAGGTATAGTAAGCAGAACAATAAAACACATACACACATGCAGACATATAGAAAAGAAGCAGGTCACCACCCTAATCCCAGGTGCCTGTGACTATGGTTTTTATATGATAAAAAAGCCTACAGATATTAAAGCTCTTTGGACAGAGAGATCATCATGGGTTATCAGGTTGACCCAATGGAATATCACAAGGTGCTTCCAAGGTGACACACTCTGAGTCTTTAGAGATGTGACAGCTGATGTAAGAGGCTGGAGTGATACAAAGAGGGAATACAGGTCTAGGAATGCAAGTGCCTTCTAGAAGCTATAAAACGGAAGGAACAGATTCTCCTTTCTTCCAGAAGGAATGAAACCCTGCTGTCACCTCGATTTAACCCAGTAAAAAGTCTAACTCTAGAACCATACAGTAATAAGTTTGTGTTGTTTTAAGCAAATAAGTTAGCTGGATATTTGCTGTAGCATCAAAAGTAAATGACACTGGCCCTGAAGCAAGGCTAGCAGATTGCTGTAGCTGCTGGTTTCAAACAGGAGCCTAAAGAGAATTCTTTCTATGGTCTGTTGGCCATTTCAGAACTTTGGAAATGGAATGGTCAATTCATCAGAAAGAAATAGCAGATGAGTGTGGCAGACTTTCGGTGGCCTGCAGGGGAGAGACCCTGGCGCCTCGGGACCTGTACTATGTGGTGACTCGGGGTGCTGGGAGAACAAGGAACTCCTCCCCTCTCTGGGGCTGGCTGTGAGCCTGCCAGTGTGCAGGCTAAGAATCAAACATCTCATGTCGTCCTGTCCCCCATCCTGTGTCTTCCTCCCCTTAGCAAGTGGGAGCCAGTGAACTACACTTCTTGTGAAAGATTGGCTATCTTATTTAGTATGAGCTCCCCATATGCAAAGATATGGACAACCATTTGGAAGAGAACAAGAGACAATATGACAGATAGTGAAGATCTCTGGTCGTCTAGCTTTGAAATTTATGCTTTCTTATATCCCGTTCTGTTCTGTTTTGTTGTGTTTAATTTTACCCCCTTTAAAATAAAATTAAAAAAAAAAAGTAAATGACAACACAACACCAAAAGAAGAATAGTAAACTGGAATGCTACAGCTGGAAAAAATGAAATGTTCTGGTTAAAGAGTGACACATCTGAGTTTAAGATTTTATAGAAAAAGCTGTCTGTGGGAATAAACCCAAGGGCCTCACTGACAAATGTAATTTACTAAGAAAGAGTATGGCTGAAGTTGTTGCAACTGAAAAGGTCAAAGGATGTTGAATTTCAGACTATGAAAACACTAAATAACAGGGGAACCATAATCACAGCACAGTGAATGAAGCTGAAGCAATCAAATCCAAAAGTCCTCAATGAAGAAGGCACAATGAAAAGCTGACACAGATATCCCCTCAAAATGGACAGAACACTGTGTAATTCTTCAGACTGAAACTCAAATGAGAAAGGATTGTTATGTGAGGATCAAAACAATCATACAATGGCTGTGTAGAACTACTAAAATGTCAACACCATCACTAACTCCTGATAAGGAGTCAAGGAACCTCAATTTCACAGGCAAAAGTAACTCAAAGAAAAAGCCAAGGTTGGGAGGAAAATCAGCACACTAAAATCACAGAAGGTAAAAGAAGAAAGAATATGGTGAACAGGGTCAAGGTCTACTGAGAAGTCAAGAAGTTTTAAATTTCCACTGAATTTTAAGAGTGGAGGGACAGAAGCAAAATTCTTTCATCTGAAAACTGGAAGATGAAACAAGACATAAACATAGGCAACTCCTGTGTAAAGGGGCTAGGTGGGGGCTCCAAGGAGTTGATAAAATAAGAGACATGACCTGGCCATGCCAATGACAGAGCAGAAGGTAAAGACATGGAAGAGAACGAATGATAATGATGATATCAGGACCTTGAGAAGACAGAGGAGATGGGAGGCACAAGTGAGAGACTCCTTTTTAATACTAGGTATTCCCTCCATTTCAATAGAAATATCAATAGAAGGAATAGATCCAAATTGAGGTAGGTCTGTAACATTACTAAAGTTGTCAGAGTCAAGAAGTATTTTTTCATATAACAATAAAAGTAACTAAAGTTGGCAGGAGGACCAGGAATGTGGAAAGGTAGATATGGATGAAGGCAGCAAAGTCCTCCAGAGCAGGTAGTCAGAAGATAACAATGTTAATAAAGAATTCTTCGATTCTAGTCAACAGTGTAAGCAATAATAAATAGTCACAAACAGTTACAGCAATTAAAACCAACATAGCATGAATGGGCAAAATCTGGCCCTGGACCTGCCTACTTATTAGTTATATGACTCTGTGACTTTGATCGCATTTCTAAACTTCTCTGTTTCTTCATCAGGATGATACAAGGATAACATTAGCACCTACATTACAAAGTTGTTATGAGGAGCAATCAAATAATACATGTAGGATATTTAACTATTTAGTACTTAACATTGATAGCTATTATCTACTTAAGAAATATTAATGTTTCAATAAGGTATGTATCGTGGAGAGGTTAAGTAGAATCTGCAGCACAACTCTGGCAAGCTTAGATAATCTTTAAGGAGTTCATTTTGTACAGGAATTTCAGCCCAACTTTTAATTTTCTTAATCTTATTTCCACTTTTCCCATTTATTTTCCTGTTTTCAAGTTTATTCTACTTTTGTGTTTCTACAAATGCTTACACAAAGCCTGATATAAATAAAAACTAGTAAATAAAGGTTGGACTTTATTTCTTGTTTGAACACTTTGTGAAAACAAAAGTCTGAGTAAAACCAAGTTACCAGGCATGGTATGCAGGAGAGTTCTGCGGTGTACATGCAAGGTTAACCCTCGGCTGTCTCCTGGAACTCAGACGGTCACCACCAGTCTCGTGGGCAAAGGTAAACAAACTATACAAGCTGTGGTTTATGCTGAACATCTTCCTTTTTCTGGCTGTAGAATTTTGATACATGCTGGGAAAAAAATGCCAACATAATCAGCACCAATAAAAACCTTGAGGCATTGGGCCGGAGACTTCAGTAATTTCTGGTGCTACAAGTTACTGCTGCAGGAAAACAGGGTGAACTATAGTAAAAGAGGACTCAGAGCCTGTGCCTGGCTTCCTGGACATCCCTTCATGTGGCTTCTGCCACTGTTAGTGCATTTGTTCTTATTTTGTATCATAAATATTAGCTCTAGCCTTGCAAATGGGCAGTATCACAGCCAATGAGATTTAGAGGAGCTGAGTTATCGCTTATTGAAAACATTTCCCAGTGAGGACAAGACATACAGAATCCTATGAGTCGTCTCAGCAAGTCACTGAAACTGGGGCTCTTAGAGCTGGGGTCCCGACCCTCCCCAGAAACTGAAAACGTAAGCACTGCTGACAAGACCACTCTACTATGAAACTTCCTGATTCTGGCCCTGTGCTTATAGGTTTTAGAGACAAGGTGGGTTTACAGTTTTCTATGTCAACTCTTCAAGAAAAAGACAGGAAGAAACCACCTAAGCAGTACAGCATTCCATCAAAGGGTTTTAAGTATCTGATATCTATTCGGGATCTACTTTGTGTCCTGAGGCTAGTTCACGTCTGGCCTGTTTCTTCATTAGCAGAATTGTAAAAACAGGATCTACTTCAAATAGAGTTTTAAAGTTAAAAGACTATAAAGTCCTTAAAATAATTATTTGCACATACCACCATTATTGTTTTACATTAGAACTCCATATTTTATTCTTTAATATTGATAGCATTACCTTTATAAAGTAGGTCTACTATATTTTGTAAAATATAAAAATCCTAATTTGTTTTTAAAACTTAAGCTACAAATACTAAAAACTAATATAGAGGGCTGGAGGTGACACAGCATGTAGGATATTCAGTTCCCAGCACCACCCCCCCAAAAAAAAGAGAAAAAAGAAAAGAAAGGAAGGAAGGAAAAGAAATAGATATAAAAGGAAACAAAATTAAACTATAAAAGACAAATTTGTACATCAAAAGAAATCATCAACAGAGTGAAAAGAAAACCCATGGATTCAGACAAAAGACTTCTATCCCAAGTGTATAAAGAATTGAAAACTATAAAGAATGATCACATTGAGATATTTATAAATAAATGGACACAACTTGAGACCATACTCATAAGCAAAATAAACCAGACTCACATGTGTAAATACCATATAGTCTCCCTAGTATGAGAGTTGATAAGCGTACATAAGATTTTATGGTAAGCACAAGTCCCCATCTCATAGCTTTGAAGCCTTTCAATGTTTTCATTCATCAGTTGGAATGGTTTTATTCTGCTTTGTTTGACTTTATTATGCGTGATGGTATGAACAGCTGTTTTGAAGAAAACAAAACATTATGACAGCTATTGCTGATTTAATATCATCTTGCTTAGAAGTCCTACCATGCTTCTATTCTTCTATTACCATTGGTTCTATCATGTTGTGTCTTAGAGGGATTTTAATATATGTGAAAGTATAAACAAAATTTTTTATTAAAAATGAGATATTATAGTAGCCATTTATCATTCTCTGTTATTCGGTTCAGAATGCCCTGTAATTCTTTCATTCTTTGAATGGTTTTATACTCTTTTGTTATGTTTGATATTATTATAGTTGAAACTATGCTCAACTATAGCAGAGAAAGAGAGATTGTGATAGCTACTGTTAATGTCCAGTTGTCTTAATGTAAAGTACTGTGTTGCCTATGTTGTCCTGTTCTGATCTGCTCTGTCCTGCCTTCTTTTGTTTCATTCTCTTTAAAATAAAAAAAAAGAATTGAAAAAAATCAGGTCCCCCAAATTCAAAGCTCCAATCCAAAAATGGGCATCTGAGATGAATACACAATTCTCAGATGAAGAAATATAAATGACAAATAAATATATGAAAAACTGTTCAACATCATTGATCATTGTAGAAATGCAAATTAAAACAACACTCACCCCAGAAAGAATGGATATTATCAAGAAATCAAGCAATAACAACTGCTGGAGGGGCTATGGGGAAAAAGGAACCCTTTTCCATTGTTGATGGAAGTGTAGACTGGTGCAACCACTGTGGAAATCAGTGTAGAGATTCCTCAAAAACCTAAGATTACAGGTTCCATTTAATCCAGCTATTCCCCTTCTGGGTATTTTTCCAGAAAAACTGACAACATCATACCATAGCATTATATGTGCACCCATGTTTATAGCTGCACAATTTGTAATAGACAGATCTTGGAAACAACTTAAATGCCCATCAATTAAGGACTGGATAAAAAGGAGTGGAGTATTACTCAGCCATACAGAACAATAAACTCGAGGCTTTTATAAGTAAATGGATGCAGCTAGAAACCATACTAAGTGAAATAAATCAGACTTACATATGTAAATACCAAATTGTCTTCCTAGTGTAAGAAACTGATAGTAAATAAGATACAAAAGTTAAAACAGATATAATAAAAGGGAAAAAAATTGCTCAAAGGGAAGTTATATTGTTTGATCAATCTTGCATGCCTGTATCTGGTAACCTGAGCAACTATTTTGAAGATAACAATATGCAATTTAACAACCATTGTTAAATTCCTATCATTTTGGTTTGAAATCTCATATTACTATTTTTTGCTGTTGTCATTGTCTTTTTGCTTTTATTATTGCTGGGTTTTTTTGTTTGATTGATTTTTTATTTTTCTGTGATTTTTTCCTCTTTAAACAAAATCTTTTTTCTATAATTAATATCTAAAAATAAATAAATGAAAGACAGAAATGTCTTGGTGCCAAAATAACAAAACTGAAATTAAATTTAGGAGTAAATCTGATTTTAACATAAAAGTTTCCACAAGAATGTAAAAATGAAATCTTAAACTAAAACTGCTCTTTGGTGATTCAGATAAGTCTTTCTGCGAGTGACTGAGCATCTGTCTCATCTTCTCAAATCCCAAGGAAGAAGAGACGATGAAGAAAGAAACAGAAGCACGTAAAGGTGAATGAACAGGCTGTGTACAATTGCAGAATGCTCAGCACAAAAGTCCCATCAGTCGAGTTTCCCACACAACTATGCTTATTTTCAAATGTTAAAATCCATTTTCAGGACATTCTACCCTTTCCTTCCCATTTTAAACAATGTTTGCTGGGTAATGAATGAACTATAAAGGCCATGCTACAAAACTTACTTGGTTCAATAGTTTCCAGGTACCAGTACCTGGGGCAGTTCACTCAGAAGTGCATCTAAGTTCATTGTGTGTTTTTAGAAAAAAGAAATAAAGATCCATGGAGCTAGAGATAATCACAAACACACCCCTAAAATGCACCCAACTCAAGACCACACTTATAAATGAACTAAATCAGACCCATATGTGTAAACACTGTATTGTGCATCTAGTGTGAGAAGCTAAATGAGTACCTAAGATCCAATATGGACACTAGATACTGTGAATGGGGAGAAACTATTCAATAGAAAAGAAAAACTGTGATGAAAGAAAGGGTAAAAAAGGGAAGAAGAAAAAAATACATGCATACACAAGATAGTTAAGATAGCTATATAGCTAGTTTTTCTTAGTTCACTGAAAGTTTGTGCTAATATTTTTTTCAATTTTTTTCCTTTTTTTTTCTTTTGTACCAGGGATCAAACTCACGACCTCGCGCTTGCAAGGCGGCACTTAAGCCACTGAGCTAAATCCCCAGCCCAGTTTGTGCTAATATTATCTGGACAATGTCATGCCTATATCTTGTACTCTGAGTAACTACTAAGAATACAACCGTACACACTGTATTAATTATTGTAACTCTTCTATTAACCTGTTTTGAAATGGTGTTTCACTGTTACTTTTATCTTTTTTCTCTTTAAAAAAAATTACTTTTATTTATTTATTTTTTGTTGGTACTGGGGATCAAACTCACGACCTCGTGCTTTCCAGGCAGGCACTTGTGCTGCTGAGCTAAACCCCCAGCCCCTATTTTATTACAAGAGTAAAGAAAACCTAAATAATCATCACGAAACCAGAAAATGTAATGAAAAATATGTTACGGTTTTCAAATTCCAGATTTTTAGCTACTCAGCAAAGAGGAATAATGGCACATGCTAAGTCATAGTAATAAATAGTCTATTGCTATGTTTTATGATTATTATCTGCTCTTAGGACTTTGATCTCAAACCTGCCAGGATCACAGAGCCATTAAAGATAACACGCAGTATAGGGGGCTTGACCGATGGCAAAGACCGTCATTCAGGGAAATGTTTGTGTAAGTCACCCATCCCTGGCAACATAACTACTGGAATCTACTCCAGCAATGGCAGCTGCAAATATCCCATTCTTGTGGAAATTATGATGAGCATTTCTCTGAAAATAAGCTAAATCCAACCAATCACTTTGTCTCTCATACCAGGTTGTCTAAGAAATACTTCTTTTCTAGGGGAGGAAAAGCTAGCTTTTCAAAGTATTTTGAATTGGGAACAAATCCAAAACTCACCATGGCAAATACACTGACAGCTGGTTTCTTTTCCTTCTTCTTTTTACTAAAAAATAAAAATAAAGGTATTACACAAAACTTTTTTAAAATATACAATTTTTAATCACTAAATTAATATTCAGTGCTTATATTTAGTGACAGAACAAACATGTTTATATTATTCAGTAAAAAATAGATTAATAACATGATATGTCTTACGAAGTTTAAATATAAGTATGCTTACATGTATCTTAGCTATCTATGTTCATGGTTATCACTGGATGTTGAGATTTCTATTAAAAAAAAACTGTTCTTCCTTGTGCCTTGCCTATTTCCCAGTTCCCTATGATGAACACACGTACATCCCTCACGATTAGAAAAGATTCCATATTAAAATGAGTGTTTCTTCTTTTTACTTTAAATAGATAATCACTCATTTCCTGTGAAATGAA
The DNA here is from genome assembly GCA_004027295.1 of Dolichotis patagonum. Lineage (NCBI taxonomy): Eukaryota > Metazoa > Chordata > Mammalia > Rodentia > Caviidae > Dolichotis > Dolichotis patagonum. Next base: position 6,848 of record PVJX010015897.1, on the reverse strand, counting down.
TTTTCTTAATTACCATCTGACTAATTCCAAAACTAGTGTGTGAAATGTGAAAAGACTGTTCTTAGGCATTAAAGGCCAGCTGTTATTTTAAGTCTAGACTCAAGTGGCTCTTAACTCAGTAACCCAAGCTCTCCGCTGTACACAGCTGCCGTCTTAGATGTGAGAGCAAACTAACCAGAACAAACCAGTCACAATTTCATATGCAGAAAAGAAAGATTATTTTAGAAAACAGCATTATTTTTTGCTGAGTCTTTTAAATTCAAAATTTAAGTTAATCTCTGTCTTTGCTCTTTACCGTAAGTAAGGTCAGAAGAAGCAAAGCCTCCTAAAGAAAAAGCCCAGTTTCCTCAGATCTAGCCGTGCAGTGGTGTTGGACAAGCATACAGGAGCATTTTCAGGTTGAGTCCCACCCTAATCCCAGGGAAGGCCTGGTGTCAGTAACCGTGGCAACAGAGCCATAGCCATAAATAGTTTAATCAAAATAGTGACATAGCCATAAATAGTTGAGTTTCTCGATCTCAGATAATCATTTGTTTTTATCTCTAAAACTGATGCTGCTTTGGAGAACGTATAGTATCAATAATATTTATAATAGTCCAAGCAGTGCCTAAGTAAGAATTTTACACATATGATTCATATGGAAGGCAAAACTTTGTCCTTCTTTTATAGATAAAAAAAAAAAAAAACACAGAAGAGTGAGAAAAGTTAGCTACCCTGTCCAAGATCCCACTCCTGGAAGAAAACCAAGATTTAAACTGCAAATCTGTCCTCTGACTACCAAACTGTTCAGGTGTAACCTGAAAGGTCTGAGAACCTGCACCGAATGGAAATATATTTTCATAGGACCGCTCACCCCCGCTACTCAGCTCCATCAGCAGGAAACACAGAGGAAAGTCACTCATGAAATACCATTCTAATGAAGAATGTTTGTATGCATACAGATACTCCAGATTGCATAATCTGTTCGCAAAACAGAATGCTTCCTACAACCCCATGTTAAAATGCATAGCTTTAAGAACAGGTTAAAATCAAAAGTGATAAGCATAAGTTAAGAACTATGTAATTTTTTAAAAACCTCTACTTTGAAGTCTTTAGATCCTGATAGTAACAATACGGGATCAAACAACACTGTTCGCCATTTCCCTCCATGTATCTTAAATACTTCTTAATCAAATAAATGTCTTAAGAACATACTTCTTAAACTATGTTATTTTATAAAATGTCTCACATCTTGGATATATCCAAATACAAGTGGAACTGTACAGTAAAAATACATACTTTGAAGGACTTAGCCCAAATAAGAGAATGCAAACATTCTTATGAATAATTTCAACTATGTGTTTAAATAATTTGGACACATCATTCCTCTAATTTTTCACAATTTACTTCATCTGTATCCTTTTATTCTTAATGTTAGTAGTAGACATTTTTAAAATACAAATGTGGTCCATATTACATTTCCCTTAGACAGAACCAGTCTACAAGTTTGATTCAATTCCGATTAAATATTTTTGAAAATGCACCATCTATGTGGTCTTGGGTAATTTAATAATGTCAATTCCAGCCTCAGTGATACCAAGTCCGGTCACCATATGAAAGTACCAATTGTAAAATCTCTAACTGGAAAAGCACATTTCCCTTCTTCCCATTAGGAACAAGTGTGGCCATAATTATTAGATACAACATTTCTCTGATTATTTAGGATACAGTCATCATCAAATCCTTGCCTGAATCAGTGATTACAACGCAGGTTCCAGCATGATACATACCGGTTTGCTTTAAGGTAAAGAAGGTTCTTTTATTTTCTTTACCTCTCAGACACTAAGTTTTCTACCTCTTAGACTATCATTACAGCCTCAGTCAGTTGTATTTAGGTCTTCAGAATCATTTATTTTCTTGATGTTCAAACCGCTCCAAACTTGGCTAGTAGACCACCCAAACTCCCCCCAAGCCTCTGTGGCTGTGTTCTGATTATTTAACCAAACTCTACATCCTTGTTTGGGGTACTATAACATTCATTCTGTATTTTCCCTATCCCAAACCTAGCTCAAAGTCGCTATTTTTCTAAGGGCTGCTCCTTTCTTTCAGAGAGAAACGGTATTCAGAAACCCACATCTGGCACTGAAAATCAAACTCAGAACCTAGCACTTGCTGGGCAGACTCTGCGCCACGGAGCTACATCCCCGGCTCTAAGATGCTTATATCTACAGTCCCTTCAATGGACTGAAAATGAATGATTTAAAAAAATTCTGAGTTCCTATTAAAGTTTCCAAATCAAGTTTAAAATTCCTTTTTAAACATTTGATTTACACATTTATATATTTTTCCTTACCCTGGAAAGCTCGGTTTTACTTAGTATCACACTTATTTGTTTTATCTTATAATTTACATCACACTTTTTTACTAACGATGAGGTAACTGAGTGAAGTTTAAAATTTCCCACATAGGCAGAACATCATGAACAAAATATACTGAAAACAACAGTCTCTTCTCTGCGGTTACAACTCCCATTCTACAGACACAAATTTATTCCCAGTGACAACGACACGAAGTAAAAAAACAACTCAAATGCACTGCGGGCAGCACGCAAGGCTCCTGTGCTCGTTTATCATTCGCAGGATGCTGCACCCACGGCAGAGCCCGAGCAGAATAAATCTCCTGTGCGCGCAACACAGAGCAAAACACAGCAGAAAGAGGTGGTGCGGCCCAGGCGGGGCCCCCGGGGCAGCCTCGCTGAGACCCAGGAGCCAAGGACCTCGTGCTCGGAGGCCGCCGGTAGGGCTAAGGTCAGAACCTCCGCCGTCCCCGCCGCGTTCGGAGCAGGGGACCCAGAACGCACCGTCCGCGTCTCAGACCGCAAAGAGAGCAAGCCGGCTACCTGTCCTCGCCCATCTTCGGCTCCTTTACTGCTCCCGCACTGGGGTCCGCTTCAGCCACCGGCGACCCGGGAGACGCCACAGCCGCGGGCCGCACTGCGGACCGGGTCAGAGGAGAGGCCAGGCGCGGGCCAGGTCAGAGGGGCAGAGAGGCCCGGCTCCACCCGCCCTCCTCAGCCCGCAGCCCGCCCCGTGCGGGACCCCGCTGCGCTCGGCCGGGCCTGGGGGCGCGCGGGGCCGCGAGGTGGAGCCGGCCCGAGCTGTGCGCGGCCCCCGCTGTGCACGAACTCTGTCCCCCCGGGAGGGATTTCCGCGCCTCCGCCCGCCGGAGCCTCCGGGCCCCGCAGACCCGGGAATCGGAAAGCCCGACCCTTCCGCCCCGCGCCCTGCGCCCCGCTAGGCCTCGGCGGAGCGCACGGGCGGCCTGGAACCTGGAGCCACTCCTCGCAGCCTGCGCCATCCTCGCCGGGAAGGAGAGCGCGCTGCCGGCCGGGCGCGCGGAAGCGCACGGTGAGCACCGCGGCAGGGTGGGTTCCACGAGCTCCCGGCCTCTGCGCCGCCGCGGGGCGCTGGGGTTCCCAGGAGCGACGGGAAGGACCATCCCTGTTCGGCCACGGCGCAGCGCGCTGTGCGCCGAGGTCCTCGGGCTGTGCGCCGAGGTCCTCGGGCTCGAGTACCATAGGGTCGCTTTCTGACATCAGAAAACAACGTGGGAGCCTGCCCATTCTGTGAATTTCCCCTCCCTGCAACACCTCCAAAAAGACAGAAAATTTTGCCTGCCCGAAGCTTTCTTCAGTATGCCTGTCAGTATCTGAGGTAGATCACTTCACCTCTTTTGAGATAAATAGGAAATTAAAAAGGCAGAGTTTCGAATATGTTTACTTGGAGATGGGCATTTCAGAGGAGAAAGGGTATTTTAAAAGGGTGTAGTCTTTTAAACATTAGCTGATAAATCAATGTCTGTCCCAGACTATTTCAAGATCCACAGCTTTTTTTACTTCTTTGAAACACAGAGGAAAGTGCTATTTTTAACGTTTAGTCTGCATTCTCTGGGTCACACACGCTGCAGCTCAGCTTGCAGCAGAGTAAAATCTGTTTACCGCACAACATATTTAGTATGTTTCGCGTACTTTTTGTAACTAACATATTCTCGAGCCGTAATTTTCTTTTTTCCAAATTCTCCTTGATTTGTCTTTTTCTTTGCTATATAATCAAATTTCTTTACTTGTTTTTTTGAACAAGTAACAAAATTTTTTTTTCTGCTCTGAGTAGCACGTGCACCGCGTTGATTCACAGTGTTAGGCTCACCCACCGTGACCATTTGCCTATGACACACCCAGGCAAGGGTGAAAGTTTTCATCTACACTTCTACTCAAGCCTGTGCTGTTGGTTCCATTATCTCTCTGTGATGATTAATTATGACTATCAACTTGATTGGGTTAAGATAAACCAGCAGATCCTGCTTTGAAGTTCTGTGCCAATTTTGCTGCATTGTTTTGATTGGCTTTGTTCTGTTTTGTTTTGCTGGATTTTACTATCTTAAAATAAAATAAAGAACACTTGTGGGTGTGTCTTGTGGCTAGGAGGGAACGCAGCCTTGAGAGACCTGCCTGCTTCCTGCCCCTTCCTCTTGATCCTTCTCCCCTGGGCCCGGGTGCTGCCCTCCTTGACCAAATGAGCTCTGGTCCTTGTGCCCTTGAAGCCAGCAGATCCTGGACTGTGAGCCAAGATAAACTGTTTCTGCCCAGCATTTCATCCCTGGCAGAGGAGAGCTTCCCAGTATACCCACCATTAGTTTATACAATCCTGTTATATTTTATAGATCCCTTTGAATAGCCTTACATTCTCCCTAGAACAGTGCAGGACACACAAAAAAGTCTTCTGTTCCTCTGACTGCATTAAAGTCTCCAGCTTTCAGTGAAGCCCTCTCTCAAGAATACAAGTGGATGAAAGATCCAAAGAGGTTTTTCTGTTTTGAAATACTGTTCTTGCATTTCATGTCTTGAGTTTCTTTGCCACAGTGATATGAGAACATGGATGTAAAAAGTGTGATGGCTCTGAAGCTGCGGGCAGTCCAGCTCTTACTCCTTCTAAGCGGCCAGCAGCCTGTGGCTTGACTTAAAGACATTTATCTTGCATTACTGCCCACCACTCTGCCCAAGGTGGATTTGGTGGATTCTCCTTGTGCTTCATTGGATCCCAGTGAAATCCAATCACTCCTGCCCTTCTATATTGTCATGTATCTTCATTCAAACCACTGTTTCTATTTTGTGAACAGAGCTCTCCCCCAGCCTGCTCAGTGGGTCCTCCACCCTGTGGGGTCATTTCATCAGCTGTCTGCCCCCTCCTGGTACTCAACGCTGAGTCCCTGCGGTACTGTATCCTGTGCTTACTGTTTGGAATAGCAATAATAATAATAAATAATAACTAACATTTTACTAAGTACTGGCCATGTTATCAGGAGCCATCCCAAGCACTTCAAAGGGATTAAGCCATTTAAACCTACAAGAACCCTATGGAGTATTGACTTAGTGTTGCTTCCATTCTACACAGAGGGAACCTAAAATACATGCTGTCTGCTCAAAGTCAGGCAGTTAGGAGCACCAGATGCAGGCCTCTATTTAGCTTCTATCAACTGCAGCATTCTACTTCTCTCTAGCCTTCTCCATGCACTTCCTTTCATTAGACTGCCTCTCGGTGTTCATTCCATTTCAATCAAACTCCTTGAGCCTCTCAGGTGATTTACTGTTTTTTCTTCCCTTATTTCTTTTCTGTACATAAATCTTTAAATTTATGTACAAAAAGTTTCTTTTTTCTACTTATCTCCATTAAGAAATGTGGACTTTAAGACCTAGAATAAATACCAAAGGCAATCCTGAACAACAAGCGCAAGGCAATTCCTGACTTGAAATTATATCACAAAGCTACTGTGATAAAATCAGTATGGTACTGGGGAAAAAAAACAACTGAGGACCAGTGGAACAGATTAGAAAATGAAGACACAACTACACACTCAGGTACCTTATCTTTGACAAAGGGTAAAACATTCACTGGAAGAAAGATAGCCTCTTTAATAAGTGGTGCTGGAAAAACTGGCTCTCCACATGCTAAAGGCTAAAACTAGACGGATGTCTACTACCATGCACTAAACTAAAGTCAAAATGGATCAAAGAACTAAGTATTAAAATAGAAACACTAAACCTATTGGAAGAGAAAGTGGGTAAAAATCTTGAAAACATAGGCACAGGCAGAGAGTTCATGAACAAAAACCAGACTGCATGAGAAATACTTAAAAGAATCTACAACTGGGATCTCATCACATTAAAAAGTTTTTGCACAGCAAAAAAAAAAAAATCACCAACAGGATAAAAAGACAACCCACAATGTGGAAAACAGTTTTAGCCAACTGTCCATCAAAGGTCTTCTTTCTAAAACATAAAGAATTAAAAAAAAATCAAACCCCACCCTCAAATTCAAAGACCTAGTCCAAAAATTGGCATCTGAAATAAATCTACAGTTCTCACATGAAAAAATACAAATGAAAAATAAATATATTACAAAATATTCAGTATTATTGGTCAGTCAAGAGATACAAATTGATATTAGTTGAAAGATGGCAGACCTAGAGGTAGCAGGATATGGAGCCTCTGTGAGAGGCTCAAATGCCAGAATAGAATACCCTGGAGAGATCCAAACAGAGAGAAATGGGCTCTCTCAACCCAGGAAGAAACTGAAGGGAAAGAAACTGCTCAAATATGAGGTCCTGGGGCTACCATTAGAGAAGCTAGGATCCGCAAGCACTGCACTCTCCCAAGCCACCTGAAATCGTGCCAGAGATCCACGTGAGCGACCAAACCGGCACCAAAGTGACTGGCTTGAGCAGCCAGAGCATGGAGCTGAACAGCCCTCCTTGTGGTTGAACAGCCCTGCTCACAGCTTGCCTGGAACCAGCCCTGCACGCGACCCACCCAG
>PVJX010015896.1:0-35755 GCA_004027295.1 Dolichotis patagonum | reverse complement strand
TGAGTGTGAGAGATTGATGTGAATAAAACTTTGAAATATTCCAAAAGTACATATAAGAAAACTTGAAAAAATAGATTAATGTGGTGATAATTTTGTGGGCGTGTCCTAAAAGTCACATAGCTGAACTAGAGATGGAAAAGCCTAAGAGATATTTGCAATCAAGCAGGTCTCACTATTTGTGCATGTGCTGTGGGAAGGAACAGAAGGGGAAACCACACAGGTGAGCTAGGAAATACAATTAAAAAGATGCGTGAAGGTGCCATCGAAATGTTTGTACCAAATAATTGGAAGCTGAATTGAGAAATGCCTGCCACACCCTGGGCAGTGGCTCACTTGTGGGAACTTAGTTGCTGCCCTTCATGGTGATCCGTCCCACACGTGCAGAAGTCAGAATCTATGTAAGGGGGCTTGCAATGTGGTCTTGGAAGTTCAAATTTGAACCGGTTGGGTGTGCAGTTCCTAATAGATTTGGACAAGTTAGTAACTTTTCTAATTCCTAGTTTCCTCTTTCATATAATAAGTCTGACAACCAACATTACCTCAGAAGATTGTGATGTTTTATCAAAATGGATGTACACATACCAACACTTAATAGAGTGCCTGTGTCATAATAAAAGGTTACTATAAACTGACTTGTTTAGATTGTTACTAGACACAAAAGACATTGCAGCTTCCAGATGTAAACAAGAATTTTCCCTTCTGCAAATCTTAAACTTCTATACTCTGAATAGAAGAGGAAAGTGAAAAGTCAGGCCTATCATGAAACTCTAATCTTTCTTATTTTCAACTTCATAGAAAAAAGGACACCCTAAAACACTAGAAGTGTTTTCCTGATGCTGACTTAAACACATTGTACAAATTAATTAAATATTTCTCAGCTTGGTAGATAAAACATTATATGTTGTAGTCAGTGTAACTGCAGAAAAATCCTCTTGCATTTCAAGTTGAGCATGATTTTTAAACTTTCTTAAATGGTTATCTTGATTAAATTTTACTTGAAATTTATTTTAGTAAACTTCTGAAATAAAGTTTGTCTAAAAGTAATTTTGTTTTTCTAAGATAACTATTGGCAGAGTTGACAAATTGCCAGTGTTCTCATTTACTGCAGTCACCTGTGATCTTCTGAGAAGTGTGAAACCTTCCCAGCTACAGAAGTGAATTGTGTTAGGGAAAGTTCATAGTAACAAGACAGGCACTGCAGATTCATTCTTTTAAGTGTTTACACACATAAGTGTCTTCACACTGGCTTCCATTCATTGTTTCTCTGATGAGTAAGCAAACCCACTTTCTAGGAGAGAGCAGGCCTCAATTCCTACTACATGCTCTTTCAGCACAATGAGTTACACTTCTGTTTGAAATCTTCAGAGTGTAAATCACAAGAACTATAAAGGTATTTCACCCAAAGCAGGTTTGTTCCCAAAATCATGTTCAAAGTGACTTTTACACCAGCAACCTGAAAAAACACAATGTGTGCCACATGGGCTTTTACAGAGCAACTCCTCCAAACATGCTTCCTTAGCTTTCAGTCTCTGCACTGAACTTGTAACAAAGGAAACCAAACACCGGGGATTCATAGTATTAAGAGTTTACACACATAAGTATCTTGGCATTGGCTTCCATTATTCTTTCTAGGGTAAAAGAGTAATCCCATATGTTAGGAGAGAGCAGGCCTCAATTCCTACTGCATGCTCTTTGAACACAGTGAGTTACACTTCTGCTTGAAATCTTCATAGGATAAATCACAAGAATTATAAAGGCATTTTGCCCAAAGTGAGTTTTCCTCAAAAATCATGTTCAAAGTTCCTTTTACACATGCAACCTGAAAAAACAAAACATGTGCCACATCGGCCATTACACAGCAACTCCTTCCACCATGGTTCCTTAGCTTTCAGTCTCTGCACTGAACATGTACCAGAGGAAACCAAGCACTGGGGATTCATAGTATTAAGAGTTTACCCACATAATTGTCTTGGCATTGGCTTGCATTCATTCCTTCTATGGTGAAAGAGTAAACCCAGGTTTTAGGAGAGAACAGGCCTCAATTCCTACTGCATGCTCTTTGAACAAAGTGAGTTACACGTCTGTTTGAAATCTTCATAGGGTAAATAAAAAGAAGTATAAAGGCATTTCACCCAAAGCAGGTTTTTTCCCAAAATCATGTTCAAAGTGCCTTTTACAACTGAGTTCCAAATAAACAAAATGTGTGCCAACGGGGCCTTTAAAGAGGAGCTCCTCCTCAAGTGTTCCTTAGGTTTCAGTCTCTGCATTGAACATACACCCAAGGAATCCAAGCACTGCAGATTCGTACGCTTCAGTGTTTACACACATAAGTGTCTTCAATTTGGATTCCATTCATTTTTTCTGTGGTGAATAAGCAAAGCTGCTTTCTAGGAGAGAGCAGGCCTCAACTCCTACTGCATGCTCTCTCAGCACAGTGAGTTCCTCTGCACAAGGATTTGCATGGGTTTGGGGCCATTTTCCATGCAGGGTTCAGAGGCTGGAGACCAAAACCTGTGTCCAGGGTGGGCCACCTGGCTAGCCACTGATGTGGTCCCTGTGGCAGTAGCCAGGCACCAGCTGCTACCTGAGTCTGCACTGCCATCCTGAATTCCACAGCTCTGCAGAGTGGCTGGTGGAACATGCCCCCACTTAGAGACAAAAGAGCATCCCTGACAAGGTAAACAGTATGTATCTTTACGAAGGCAGCCGGCAGGGGGAGGGATGGAGAAATGCATGCCCAGTGGCCCAGCCCTGCAGTGCCCGCATGGATGACGTTGTACCCACCAGAAAGCTTCCATGCTGCCTTAATGGGCACTTGGGACATGAATGCTGGGGGACCCATCCACCCAGGTGCCCTGGCCTACACAGGACAGAGGCCTTTACTCCTTGAGCCGTGGTCAGGTGTGGAACACAGAACTGAGCAGAGCATGTGTCCTTCTTTTCAGTTTTCTCCTTTTAGGTCATGATCACCTTGGAACCTGCTTCACCCAGAACCAGGGAGAATCCGCCAATGTCCTCCAGGTGGAGGTGGGATAAAGTCTAAAACTTCTGCTCAGCCTCAGTGTTTGGGTCATGGCCCTCACAGGCATCCTGGAGTCTCTTTGAAAGCAAGCTTTGGGCAACTCAAGGGCACTGAGGCTCAGGAGAGTGTACAGATTGGACTCCTGGTACTGGCCTCTTCTGACTGCATAGGTCCCTTGTCACTCACATCACAGGGCAAGGGAGGAGGAGAGGACAGGTCAGAGCAATGTCACCTCAGTCAAGTCAGGAGGGCAGGAATGAGCATGTGTGTCACTAAACTTCAAATTAGGTCCTGTTGAGAGATGGGCTCCTCTGAGCCCCTGTGACACTAGGGGAGGGTGTCTCTCAGGTCACATGAGATAGGGCTGGTCCCTAAAGTCACAGCTCTGTGAGTTCAAGGTGAAACCTACTCTGGAGGTGCCCTGGACTATTTATCCACTGCTGCGGGGCTCCTGGGCACAGATCAAATGCCATGAATATGAAACCCGGTGAATTGTGTAAACATCCAATTATTTTTAACCAAAGCTCTGGGACACTGTTTAACCTCCAAACAACCAATCAGTGACTCTTGTTTTGGGTCATCCTGGGTAAGCAGGGGACATGGAGGGCAGGGAGAAACTCGTGTAGTTCTTGACTATGTTTGACTTGCTCTTTCCTGAAAGCAGGTCATTATCCTGCAAAACATATTTCTTCCTGCAGACTTCGTGGCTTTCATCTTGGGGTCCCATAACCCACCATCCCCTGCCAGGCTCACCTTGTGCTGGGTCAGTCTGCAGTCTCCCTCTGTCCTGCAGACAGAGGTGTTCAGAGGGAGGCCTGGGCCTTTGCCTTGCAGCCCCCAAAGCACCATCCCTGGGACTCTGAAGCTCTCCAAATGTTTGCACAAAGGCAGGGCTGGATTTGCAGGGAATTTGGCTACTGCACAAAGGCTGAGGTGATGGCTATATATATATATATATATATATATATATATAGACATAATTTTCTTTTTAACCAGGAATTGAACTCACAACCTTGTGCTTGCCAGGAAGGAACTTGTGCCACTGAGCTATATCCCCAGCCATGTGTTTATATTTATATATACTAACTATATAAGTTAGTATATATAAATATAAACACATTCCATACCATCAAAATATTCACAAAACACTGGGCAAAATGCTGAAGAAAGTGAACTTACCAAAACCTGAAAAATTAAAATTAAGAATCTTCATCCCATAGCTTGAGGATCATAAGCAGGGAAATGTCTGCTCTTTTATAACCACTGAAAATCCTCACAACCTTGCAATAATAGTACTTGTACACACTCAGCTTTCCAGGAACTGCTGGGAAATTGCCTTGTTAACCTTTATAATACCTCAACAATGCTGGTAGTGACTGATGAGATTTCCATTCTCTACGGTGGGTAAATGGAGACAGGAGACTTGAAGAAAATTATAGACATAGCTCAGTTAGAAGTAAATCTTGCCCTGAGTCCTTCGAGAGCCATCAGTTTGGGGGATAAGAATGAATTAAAGTCTATTAATCACCTTATGATGAACCAGCCATTTGTAACTTGTACCTCAGATGTCAAGGACAGAAAGTCATGTGAGCAGAAAATGAAACCCAGCAAGCACTGGGCTTCTTTGATGGCCTCCTGTCACAGGGGATTGAGAGCAAAGACTCATTACTGGACAGAGGGTAAGAGGCAGGAGGATGAAATGCGTCCTTGGAACCACAGCTGGAATCCTACCACAGCTGGAATGAGGGCAAGGCTGGGGAGGAGTAGGGGGCTCTCTGGTGAGGTTTGCAGAGAAGGAAGGGGTGTGGCATGGTGTCTGGGAGTGGAGCTGCCCATAAATCATGCGACCTGAGGTGTGTTTGCATTGGGGGAAGAGGTCACAGAAAGGAAGGATAGTCTGCTAAAAACAGCATTCCTAGTATAACACCCAAGTGACATTTTATTAATAATGAGCAGCTAATGCATGAGAATTTGTCACACACTGGGCTCCTCCTACCTCCTGGTGTGGAATTCAGGGCTAGCAGCCTGTCTGTAACTGATGAGTGAATTCAAGCCAGTGTCCTGGCCAAAGCCAGTTGCTCCATGGCTGCCAGCTCACAAGTTCTGGCATTTATGTAGTGACACGTGGGTACATAGTAAATATCTACTGAGTCAGTGAATGAATGAGTCAGCAGAGAAATGACCCGGCAGAGGTCAGTGTCAAGATGAGGACCTAACAAAGCTGAAACTGCCCAGTACCCTAGGAGAAGCAGCCCGTCCTCTCTCTCATCTTATTCTCCTTCAGACTCTCCTTCTTCATGTGCCCCTTGTCTTCATCCAGTCCCCAAATCCTTAGCAGTTCCCTTCACTCACAGAAGCTGTCTCTTTCTAAATTCCATGATCCATGATCCACAGCCCCGGAACCCCCTTCCCAATCTCTCTTTACAGAATCAAAACCATTCATGAGCCAATATCCAATCTTTGAAATTTACATAGCAGAAACAATTCTCACTGAACAGGGATTAAATGTAAACAAGCAGTCTTGGGAAAAGTGTCCTCAACCTCACATCTCCTGGGGTTCATTTATTGATGCTTTTTTTCTTGTACTAGCTATCAAACTCATGACCTTGGACTTAGTCAGACAGGCACTTAGGTCATTGAGCTAAATCCCTAATGCTTTTAACACACTTGTTTCACACTCTTCCAGGCTTTTGAACAAAGGAGGGTTTCTTTCTTTATTTGGTGCTGGAGACCAAATGCAGGGCTTCTTTATGACAGATAAGCACCATGCCACAGAAGCACACCCCTCCCCCTGAGGGAAGCTCTGAGTGAGCACCTTGAACACAGAGCATCTGGGAGCTGAGGGTGCCAATCCTGAGCTTCCATTGGTAGAAGCCATGTCAAGACATCAGCTACAAACACCAGTGTATAGATGCAGGCAGACACCCTGGAGTTCTGGATCTCTGTGACCTTTCTTTGCACATCTATGAAAATAAGAACAGCAAAGGTTTGTTGCTTGCTGGAGCATTTTCTATGTATCTGTCCCCTGATTTCTTGCCTTGGCCCTGAGAGACAGAAAATCTGAGGCTGACTGAGACAATAAATGAGTGGAGAAACTGTAATCCTTATTCTTTCTCCTAAACTTCAAAACTGGTCCGTTTTGCATTTCAGCCCATACTTATCAGTCTCCTTCTGGAGGTAAATATAGAACCACGCTTGGCCCCAGGCCCCTCCCATCTGGGGACAGTGACAGTAAATACTGTTTGGATTACAATGAACACTCCATTCATCCATTGCAGTAATTACAACTTCCATTTTCTGGAAAGCCATCTGGAGATCAAGTTCCATAGGCCTCAAGGAGAAACACGCTCCCATTCTGGATGTCAGGGGGGAGCTTTGGTCCTGTCCTGTTGTCACCCCTGCTCACCAAAGTGACCCTGAACAGACAAAGGGTGGCTTCTCCTCTCAGACCACACCACCCAGGGCATCAGACAGTGGGCATCAGCACAAATGCCATCATCCCTGACATACAAAATTTTAATCTTGGTGAGAAGCTCATTTCTGGGTATCTTTTCTTTCTCAGTGCTACACCAGAGATCTTATAAAAGTGGGTTTTACTCATGTTGGAGGAATGAGTTTTGCTCAAAGGAAAACTCCAAGGAGTGAGTTATACACACACACACACACACACACACACACACATAGAGGTCAGGCCCAGTGACAGGGACCTCCTTGGTCACTCTGAATGCCCAGCGTCTGACTCTGTGCCTCATATTTGTCAGACAACCAAGTCAAACTCCATTAAATTGAAGAAGATGTGGCCATCAACATTAATACCTTGGCTGGAGTGTATTTAAGAATTTTGGGAACAGAGTTTTGGATTCGCCATTGTACTACAGAAATGCAATCTGTGGCAGGTAGCTGGGGATATGCACTTTACCTTCTTAGAGGTGGGGACATTTTGGAAACATGGTCTTGCATTTGATAATATGTGTCGGGGAAACAATACCCTCCCCCTGTTGTTTAGATCATTAATTAGCAACTCCCACAGATTCTCCAAGTTAAAGCCCAGTGACTGTTTCACCCCTTGCTCTGTAACCTGGCTCACATGGTTCCCTGGCTGCCGTTAGGTTGATACATTATTTCCCTTATTCTTGCATTTATTCACCTAGCACCCTCCTGTAGAGAGAGTGCCAGAAGTCGGTGGCCTCAGCATCTATTTGGTCGTGAGGGAAAAGTGCTCACTGGTCACAGCCCTGGTTCCCTGCTCAGCGGTGTTCACTGAGTTCAGCAGCCATTTATGGAGGTGGCTGATTCCCAGGGAGGAGAGGGAAGCACGAAGAGCTGAGGCTTGGCCACTTGGCAGTGAGGAAATAATTCTGCTTGGTAGTGAACAGGCTTGGAGGGACGGTCTGGATTGCTGTATGGGCTACGATACAGTGAGGCTGGATAAAGTATTATGCACTCCTTGGACATAGAACTTATTATTTGCTCAATATAGAAACTTGGGAGGAAGGCATTGTTCCCCACCATTTCAGGGTTGTAGTCCGGATCCCAGGCTGGAGGTGCCTGGGCAGCAGCAGCTGAGTGGCTGTGAGCCTTGAGGGGAGCTGAGACACAGCCCTGACCTTGCTCTTTCCAGGATGTCTGATTCAGCGTGGCCCAAGGTCAGCAGGGCTGAGGGGCCTGGGACCGAAATTTCTGAAACTGTGAGCAAAATAAATACACCTTCTAAGCTGATTCGCTCAGCTTCATCCCAGCCCCAGAAGGCAAACACCAGCCAGTTCTCTGCTGTCCACACCGGGAGCTGCATCTGATCTCATCTGGCTTGTCCTCAGTGCTCTGCTTGTGACTTGATAAGAATGTTGTTCTTCATGCTCAAGGGCCCCTTGTGAAGCCCATTGGTGATGCCCACTGCAATCGCAGGCCGGACCCTCTGCAGCTCTGTGCCAGTGAAAGGGGGTTTCTATTTGTGGCTGCCAAAACTAAGCTAAATGCAGTAGGCAGGGCCTCTTCAGTGCAGGACTTTTTGTGGACTGTCTGGCCACCATGATGACACCACCTCATCAGCTTCAGAGCCAGCACTGGTCCTGCTTGGCCCCCAAGCCCAGAGGTACTCATTTCATCTGGCAGCAAACTGAAAGTTCAAACACACACCGACACGCTGCAGAGTGTGTCCTTCAGTATTTTAAACACTGTGCCAAGTCCTCTCACTTGTTACTAAGATCTCAGTCTTACCCTCCTTCATTTAGGGTTAGGGCTCAGATCAGGGATGAGCCCAACTCTCCTCTCCCTCTTTCTTGAGTGCCTGCTGCGTTTTAGTTGATGTGCTAGAGCGGCTAGGATGAACCTTTCTACCTTTCTGAGCTCTCATAACAGACAGCTGGCTGCCGCACCTGTGCTACAGGTTTGCCACCACTGTGCTAGAGGATGCAGTAGAGCTGGAGAATGTGCAAGTGTTGTCTCTGGCCAGAATTGGTGGCACACATGTTTGTCATCACAGCTACGCAGGAGGCTTAGGCAGGAAAACTGCAAGTTCAAGCCTGGGCAACTGAATGAGACATTATCTCAAAACGTGTGTGTGTGTGTGTGTGTGTGTGTGTGTGTGTTGGGTGGGCGGTAAGGTTACAGCTAAGCACTACAAAAGAAAACAGATAACCATGGACTGGGGTTTCTGGGAAGAGAAGACTGAGCCAGTCCCAAAGTACTGAATTTAGGCCCTGTGGGACTGGGCCCAGGGAAGTGGTGTAACACTGTGTGTCTGTAATTCCAAGGCCTTTGGACATCTGAACCCGATGGGTCAGAAGAGAGGGTCTTCAGCTTAGGGCTTTTTGTTTCTAGTGGGTTAATCATCCTCCCCGGGTCACTGTGGGGCATGGAATAATAAACATGAAGTAGCTGTGAGCACACGGGAGGCATGTAAGTCTTCCCCAGATGGGTCAATGTAGTTCTCTTCACCTTCATCTGTTTCTAAAATGCAACCAGCTTCTGCCAATCCAGCCCCTTATCAGGGGTCTCAGCCTCGCTATTCATGGGGCCACTTGGGCAAGGTGCCCAAGATTCATTCCCCAGAGCCTCTTGGGGTGAACCAGTCAGTGGACTGTTAAATATCCCAGTGATTCCTGCGTAGCCTCTGGTCTACTTCATTTTCTGCCTTTTGTGTCCGTTAACACGAGGGAGCCTCGAAACCTTTGTTCTCACGGGTACTTACCACCTGTGGCTGTGACTGGGAGGTCTGGTGTCCTGCCTGCTGACCGTGTAAGTGGGCAGTGTTTGGTAAATGTGGGGTCAGCGCTGGTGGGACCTGTGATGAAGTGACTTTCGGTGCACATGGGATAGAGCAGGGAAGCTGTGGCTCTGGAACAACTGGCAATTAAGTATCATGGGGAAAGAGGAGCTGTTCCCTCCCTCTCTACAAACTAACTTAAGATGAAAACCAGCTCATTAGCCCACATGGACACCAGTTAGAAGGTGACGGGTATGACAGGGACACTGGCTGAGCTGCAGAGGAGCTGGAGCTCCTTCTTGCTGTCCCACTCCCTTTTGCAGTGGAAGCCAAGTGCCCTCTCCATCTGCAGCTTTCTCTGCTCTGCGGCGCAGGCTCACCACTTCCTTGGGGCTCCCAAGTGTGGGTGTTAAATTTGTGGCTGTGCAAAGATTTGAACCACTCTTTTCAATTTGAGGTTGTGCAGAGAGTCTTGAAGCTTCTAGATAGGCATCTAAGGCTCAGCTGGCAGCTAATTCTGTGTGCAGCTGGTGATTTTATTTCCTCCAGATAGTAGACCCACTTGGCTATAAATGCACTTGCAATGTCTGTGGTGCCAGGTGCATGTTCTTCTTCCTCTATCATCCCACCCTTGCCACGATAGATTAACACAGTGATGAAGTCTGATCCTGGCTCTCTGTCAATGCTGATGGCCACAGACACATGACAGACCGGAGGCTGACCCATCATCTGAAAGTGGCCTGGTGTGAAAACAGACACGTGGCGGATGAGCAAGTGTGTGCACGTGGCTGTGCTTGTTACCCCACCTCACCTTGGCCTTATGCATGCTTAGAGTCCCACTAAACATTGCCACACTTCACTGGGTATGTGATGGTAGATGCCCTGGCATACAATGAGGGATAAAATTAAACATTTATCATGTGGAGGTTAACGAGGTTATAAATCTGAGTCCTTAACAAAGTGCTTGGGGTACTCACAGTAACTGTTAGCCTTTTAGATTTCATTTTTCAGGGACCAACTTTGGCTGCCCCTTCCCAAGGTTGAAGCAGTCATAGGTGCCATGAGAGTTTCACGGCAGTACTGTAAAGGGATCGCAGTGTAGCATGAGTTCTTTACAGCTCTACCACTATGTGTGCAATATGGCAGTGTTTAGCAGTCGGGTCAAAGTCTGCAGGTTCAGTCTCTCTTGTTTTGCCACATGCCTGAGGTGATGAAATTCCCAGGCGTGGCTACAGGTGACATCCCCATGTGGTGACGTCACTTGTGACCACATGGGGCACTTCCAACTGTACAACCCCCTTGGAGGTTTCCTCTCATCTTGGTCTCTGATCCCATGCAGGTCCCAGGGCGGAGGAAGCCAGTGTGTCAGCGTGTCTGTCCTGTGCAAGCACTGCCCAATGTGCCATTTGCAGAGCTGGTGAGGAGACAGGTCTCAGTCTGAAATACAGATTTGAAGTATTTATTTTTTAAAGAGAATTTTAGTTTTATTTTTGTTTTTTGAGAAAGGATCTACTATGCACTCCAGATTGGTCTTGAACTCACTGTGTAGCTTAGGCTGGCCTGGAACTCACAGCAGCCCTCCTGCTTCAGCCTCCCAAGTGCTGGGATTACAGGTGTATGCACAGTTGCATTTTGTACATGGGAAAACTGGAGTTTGGGGTCAGGGAAGAGAGACAGTGGTGGGGGAAAGAGATTGAAATTAATGCAACGGCTACATACAAAATGGGGTAAAATATGTTAAGTATTATGTTTCTATTTGTTGTCTCCAGTGTCCTCTTGAAGGGTTAAGTGTACCATTTCTTGCCCAGACAGCTGATTCTTCGGAAGGGGCTCCCATTCCCTGCATAGCTGCTGGAGAGAAGACACAACGGGATCACAAGTGTAAACGCTCCCAAGACTTCCAGTAGTGTCCAGGTACAGCCCAAAGTCCTAAATATCACCAGGGAGGCTCGGTGTGAATGGGATGGCCCTTGGTGACCCTCCCTACCCAGAGCTGTCAGGACCAGCTCAGCCTTAATCCCTAGCAGGTAGCACCCCAGGAGTGGGCACAGACTGGCTTTGGATTGGTTTATTGCAATTCCCTATGTAATGGTTAACTGTCACTTTTTTCTTTTTGAGACAAGGTTTTACTACACAGTTCAGGCTGGTCTTGAACTCCTGATCTCACTTTGTAGCCTAGGTTGGCCTCAAACTTGCAGCAATCCTTCTGCTTCAGGCTCCCAAGTATTGGAATTACAAGTGTGCAGTGCCACCTCCTCCCACTGATTTGTCTCGACACTGATTCAGTGATACTTCTTGCATAAAGCCTTTCTTGACCCCGCCCCCAATCTATATCAGGTTTTGCAGTTATGACCTTTCACAGATCTCTTTACTGGAACTCAGTGGTATTTTAACTTTTTATTTTAGTTCACATTCAGCAGTGTTGGGGGTGGAACGGCCAACATGTATGCTAGGCAACGGCTCTCCCAGTGAGCCACACACCAGCCCTGACACTTTACTTTTCAACTGGGCATGTTTAATTGCTTGATCTTTGAATATAGCTCTCCCTCTTAAGACCAAAAGTGCAGTGAGGACAGACAGTGCTCTGGGTGTTACTGCATCACTAGCACCCAGCACAGCGCCTCATGTGAACCACAGGTTACACATTAATGAACTGCAGGTGAAACTGGGACGTTGGGAACATCTGCTTCTGTGGTCCCATTCCTTGAGGTCTCCCACAGTGTAAGGCTGTGACAAAGGGCTCCACTGCCCCACAGATCTCTCCCACAGTGAAGGGATATATTCACCTCTTCTCATCTCTCTCTTCAGTCAGTTCCCCCATTTCCTTCCTCCTTTGTGCCTCATCATCATAACTTTCAGCAGGCATTTTACAAACCCAGTTTCATCAAATCATCTCAATCAATACAGCTGGCATGACCCGGTCTCCATTTCACAGATAGCTGGAGGACTGTTAGGTAATGAATCCAGAAATGGAACATTCTAATGTTTGTCTGTGGTACAGTGTGGTTTCTCTAAGGAATTGTTGTCTCCCCATGCATGGCACAAGGCAGTTGAATAACACAGGACTATCTACTTAAGCCCTTTTGTAGTGATTATAGTAGACCTAGTCAGTATCACATTCACCTGCTTGTGAATGCTGTGTGCACATGTGGAGGGGTGGTGACAAGTAATAATTAAAAAGATTTTTCTTTTTTTTTTTTTTCTGTGCGGAGGATTGAACCTAGGGCCTTGCACATACTGGCCAAAAGGCCTACTGTGGAGCATTTGAGCGGTACTCCTAGCCTATTTGTTTACATATTTTTGGCCCTGTTGCAAGCATTACATAACTGGGTTTGCTGGCCACATTAAGTAAATCAGTTTTAATGGCTGGGAATGGAAAGTGGTCAGGCAGGACAGGTAGTTGCTAGGAGCAGTTTAGTGTTGTTTTTTTTTTTTTTTTAATAAAAACAATTCTACTGAGATATATTTCACATAATAAAAATATCTACTCATTAAAAGTTTATAATGCAGTGGTCTTAATTTGGTATATTCAAAGAGTTGTACAACTATTACCAAAATGAAAGTTTAAAATATTTTCATTACAGCCCCCAAAAGAAACCTCTTCTACAACCCCACCCTGAGAAAACACTAGTCTACTTTCTGTCTACACAGAGTCCTGTTCTGGATGCTTCATATGAGTGGATAGTATCACCTACCGCTGGCTTTTGCGGTTGGCTTTGTTCTCTTAGCGTAATGTTATTCAGAGTTCACCCTGCTGTATTATTGTTGGCAGCTGCTGAAACTGGAAATTGAACATGTGGAGGGCTGCAGCATGGCACAGCTGACCCGAAAACAAGGAGACACCTCGAAGGGCATGATAAGGACACAGCTGAGGGCACCTGGCCCCAACTCCAATTAAGTAGATACAGACTGTAGCTGCAGGCATTTCACTCCTGTATTGAAATGCAACAGGGAGATCTCCTAAAATATTTCCCCTAAATTAACATAATCTGTTACTTGACAAAGTGAAACCACTCAGATGGTCTGTGCAATTTTTTTCTTTCCTCTCTAACCCCTTCCTTGTTTGAAAAAACTAAAAGTGGGGAAGCCAGAGGCATTCCTGGTTTTAACCACCAGAGCCTCGAACTCTGCAGAGGTTTTGATCCTCCTGGAGCCCTAAAATCATACCACTTATCTCATTTATTTTAAGCCTTCACCATACACTCAGTAGGGAGGTTTGGGATCTAGGCCAGGTCTCCAATATAGTATGGATCAGTACTGCATCCTTTCCCTGTGTGAATGAATATTTCATCTTTACCACGGGGCTGTTACTCCAGCAGTTTGCAGGTCTGCTCCAGCCCAGCCTGGGCAGCTTTGCAATTTTGTGAAACTCCGGCTCAAAATAAAAAATAGATACAAAGTTTGGGATATAGCTCAGCATGAAGGCCTAGGGTTAAAGCTCCACAAATGGAAGAAATCCATTGTAGGGTTACATCGACATTTAGTTTATGCATTCAAAATCCCATAGGTATTTGGGCTGACTCCCCCTTCTGGCTATTATGCACAACGCTATGAACATTTCTGTACAAGTTTTGTGTGTGTGTGTGTGTGTGTGTGTTTATTCCTTTCAAGGACATCTCTAAACTGGAACCGCCAGTCAGGTAGGACCTCTGAGTTTGACCCCTCTCAGGTGGTCCTTTTGTCCCCTAGCCCCTCAGACTAAAAGACTGAGGACTGGGCTGGGGATTTAGCTCAGTGGCTTAAGTGCTTACTTGGTAAGTGCAAGGTCATGAGTTCAATCCCTGGTACCAAAAAAAAAAAAAAAAAAAAAGAAACAAACAAAAAAAAATGTACCCTTAAAAGACTGAGGACTTTCAGATCCTCAAAGGTCAGAGTTTCCTGTTTGTTTACAGCACTTCTGCTTTTGAGTGACTTTTCACCTATCTGCCTCTTTTATTCTTCTTTCCAATCCCCTGCTGATTTTAGCAGGAATTGAAGCTTTCAAGGAATGGAATTTACTTGTAACCCATGTTGAAGCCCCTGGAGGATGGACATTGGTGTTTATTGGTGGGTGAGGCAGTAGGGTGTTGTTTTGTAAGGAAGAAGATGATTGAGTAGGAAGCTTATTTAACTTATTCCTGAGGGTAATGCTGTTCCTTGTCCACAGACTTTTAATTACTCAGCTCAGAGTCTGACTGTTTTAAAGAATCACTTTGAAGTTGCCTGGTAATACTATCGTTATTAGTCAACCTATATATGTAAACCTACGTTGTGAATTTGTGAAAAATATACGCAGTTTCCAGTGTGTGCCTGAAACATCACAATAATAGTAGTTTTATACACAAATAAATTAGTATATATATAAATTTATTATACACTATATAGTTGTACTGAGGGTTGAACTCAAGGCCTTTGCAGAGTTACATTCCCAGGTTTAGCTAAGTCACTAAACTGCCCACACTTGAATCAACTTTACGATCCTCCCGCCTCAGCCTTCTTGCTTTTAGCCTCCAGGAGTCACCCAGCAGCCTAGAGCCCAGCGGAGGGGCGGGGCAGGCGCGAGGGTGGGGTGGTGGTGGAGGAGAGCGGAGGGGCGCAATTCTAGAGCCAGACGCCTAGGAAGGAACAGGAGCTGCGCTGTGTGCTGAAGGAAGAGGCACCAGGGAGCGGAAAGGAAGGGAAGAGTGGCGGAGGAGACAGCGGGCAGCGGGGCGGGTCCGGAGCGCCCGCCGACCGGGAGGTTTCGGGGCACCTCGCGGATAGCGCGCTGCAGCCGCGGGCCCAGCGGGGACGTGCGCGTCCCGCGCTGCTGACGCCTCCCGAGCCTCCGGCCCGCGGCCCAGTGCCCGCACCTGGCGGCCGCCGCCGCCCAGCGTCGGGCCGGACTGTGGGCTGCGATCGCTGCTGTCCTAGGGCTGCAGCCCCTTGGAGTTCAGCGACACTACCTGGACCGCCCTCGGCTCGGGGAGCGGACCCGTGCCCACGACGCGGAGCTGCAGAGGACCAGCAGTTCATCAGAGCCCATCAGGTACGGGAGGAACCCCATGGCTGCTACCCAAAGTAAGGGGGTCACGGCACAGCCAGCCTGGGCCCGCGCAGCCGGAGGTAGGCTTCCGAGTGGCCGGGGGCCTTTCCTCCTGGGCAGAGGGCCCTGGGCCCCCTTCCTTCCGCCCAGACCCCTCCGCGGAAGGAAGCGAGGAGCGCGAGGCCTTGCCTGGCTCGGTGCCCGCTCACCCTCCATCCGGCTCGGGGTTGCGCATCCGGGCCGCTAGGTCTCCTGCGGGCAGAGGCATCAGCTTGTCTAGTTTTGGTTGGAAAGTTCTCAAGTTTCTTTAGGTCCCCCCCCCCCCCATTTTGCTTTTTCTTTCTTGAATTCAGTGCTGTGGAGTGCTTTAGGGCTCCCTTAGAGCCTTATCTGTGTCACTGGTGATCTTCCCCGCCCTGATGCAGGGAGGTTCAAAGGTTGGGGGACAAAGGGTCACTGCCTGCAGGGAGAGAATTTGGCCTGGGTCCTGCGCGGTGCCTTCCTCTCTTGGCTTGTTCTGGAAGAGTCGGAAGGATGTTAGGTAGTGTGGGTAGAGGAGCTCAGAGGGGCCTGGCAGGCACCTGGCCTGGCTTTCCCGGGTGCTGCTGCACTGGGACAAGGGTTGGCTCCAGCGGAGCAGGCAGCCCAGCCACTCACCTGAACCGTTTCAGGACAGCTGAGTCTCCCTTATCATCTTTAAAAGATAGCTCAGCACAACAGGGTTCCTACATTGACCTGCAGCCTATGGTGGTAGGCTATCAATGATTTGTATTTTCTCAGTTTCCCAGTAATTCCCAGCCTTGGGAGTTTGCATTCTGTACACTTGTTTGTGGCCACCGCTTCTGAGAATACCCTGACTCAAGGGTCTGCCCCCACCCCCGCACTGTCAACGTGTGCATTGAGGGTTACAGTGCATTCCAAAGAGTCTCTGCCTACATGGTTAATAATTATTTAATGAACAAGTTGAAATACATTTTAATGGGAAGAATTTAGTGTGCCAGCCCTATAATTCGGGAAGCTTCTTGTCTGGATGATTTCCAAGGTTCCTTTGGCATCTCTAACCTCTTTGATGCTGCAAGATCAGCATTGGGAATACTTTGTTTTGGGTGGATGGCGCTCCTCCAGGGCCCAGGCCTGGGTACTGGTGGGGTGGGAGGGAGGAGGGTTGAGCCTAGACAGGAAGAAGTGTGGGGAGCATAGTTGGGTGTCAGGAAGATTAAATTTTAGGGCTCCTGGGCAGTAGCTGGATGAGTAAAATGGTATTTTTATGAGTGGAAAAATAACATTTCACTCCTTCTCTTACTGGATGTGGCAGTACTCCCTGGAGTCTGGGAGCTATGGAGAGAGAGGCCATGGCAAAGTCAGTTTGGCCACAGGTGGATCACTATTACTGTGACCACACATTAGCTTTCTGCCCGCAGGAAACTGCCTCATATTCCAGCCGCCGCCAGTGCATGGTGGAGGGGAAGCTGTTAGCTTTCCTCCATAAATGTCGCCTTTCTGGAATTTGTGAATTCTTGTCTTACTCTTGATTCTGGTCCTTTACCAAAAGAAGCTGATTGACATCCTGCTTAAGAGAGCAGTCAAAAGGTATTTTTTTCCATTAATTTAAATTCTTTCCTGTGACAAAAATGCAGCTTTAGCATACATGCTTTTGGCAAATAGAGAAGACTCTGGCTTTTCTCCACTTGTTCCATAAAGTTTACTTCTAATTCCTAAGATTAAATGTACTGGGTTTAGTCAGGAGATGGAAGTGTGATTCCTCTCCTGGCCACATGGAAATGGAGCAGGTAATTCTTTTGTGTTCAGTGTCTCCTGCTGTACCTCTTCAAGGTATTACTAAGTTTCCACAGCATTTGTAAATGGCTTCAAAGGCCATTTGAAATTTCAGTCTAGGTCAGTGGTGTTGAACCTATGGCAGGAGTGTGGCAGCTCATTGTTTGTCTCATTGAAAGCTCTAAAAGGTTGACCAGCATGGGGCTAGGCCAGTCATTTACTTATTTGAGCCTTAGTATAGAACATGGGGGTCTAGAGTCAGCGAAGGCCATTAGAGGGTGGAGCTGTGGGAAAAATGACAAGTAAGTCCAGATGTTTTTCCAGATGTTTTACACTTTTTATTTTTGCAAAAATAGCCTTTTGTGTATTTTCAGAATCATTTAGTAATTCCTTCATTGCCCTGTAAAAGCCCATCCTGCCACATGCACTAAATGCTCCTTGGAGTTATGTAATTGGGGCTTCTAGAGATGTCTTTCATATCTTCCATAAATATTTAAAGAAGTTGGAAGCCAGTAGGACCTGCAGGCTTACTTCTGAGTGCAAGTATTTAACAATCAGCAAATCATCCACACCTACAATTTGTTAAATGTTGTGATTGAGATAATAACAAAGAAGTAATAAAGTAGAAGCCCTTGCCCTTGGGTTTATTTCTGTAAATGAAATCACTTCAAGTACAGAGCCATGATTTAAAATTTGGTAGATTTTAGCACCCTTCAGGATCATTAATATAACTAAAACTGATTGATAATCTGTGTTACAAGCATATATATTCAGAAAGTCATTGATTTTTCAGGCTCCACTACAAAATACAGAGCTCCACTCATAAAAATAACATTTTGCTCCCTTCTTCTTCCCTTACCTTCCTGCATCTTTCTTTTCTCCATATTTCTTTCCTCCCTATTTATCATCCTATTCTTTATAGAGCAATAACTTATTTTAGTACTAGACTTTTTCCTTTTAATTAGAAGTTGGTTATATTTCAGAAATGTAAAATAATTAAGAATGGAGCTGGGCATGGTGGCACAAAACTAATCCTAGTATTTGGGAAGGTGAGGCAGGAGGGTAGTGGCGTGAAGGCAAGTCTGAGCTACACAGTGACATTAGCTCAACCAACAAACAAAAATCATAATATCCATGTATTTGTTTGGGCTCCCTTTCTCCCCAAAAGATAGTATCTCAAAGAGGCATTTTAGTACAGTTACACATATCTCTAAATGACACATTTTGCATGTTTTTAGGGTTTATGAAATGGTTTCATTTTACCACCCCCATGTTGTGTTTATGAGATTATCCTTATGGCTACATATAGGTCAATTTAATTTAGTTAGATAGTTTTGCTACAAATAGCATTCAAAAAGACTTAATTGGTCTGTGATGGGCCTTATGCCTAATGAGCTGTTTTTTTATTTTGGTGTCTGTCTTTTCAGTGCTGAGGACTGAACCTAGGGCTTTGGCACACTTGTTAAATTCTCTACCATCAGACTGCACCCCCCGCCCTAAGTGTACTTTTGGCTATTTTGTGATTGCCTCTGTGTGGCTAATCAGAATAAACTACTGTACATTTCAAAACACTAAGAAATAACTGGTCAGTCAAAAACTTTAGCATTGTTTTTGCTTCACTGGAATTAGACTTCCGGTGTTATGATGTGAAGAGAGAAATGATGTTCCTAAGAATAAGGCACATGAAGAGTGCTGGTGACTGTTGGGCGGGTCAGGTCTGAAGAGCATGCTTTCAGCATTGGTCTGCATCTGTGGTAAGCTTCAAAACCAACAGGTGCCATGACCTGCTTTTCTTAATCATTCCATTATAGGAATGGAATTTATAGACTGGCCAAGGGGATACTTTTGTGTTGGGAAAGCTTTGCTATCCTTTTCTTTACACACACACACATGCTAGAACCCCTGATGTTAAGTTCTTAGGCAGATACCTGTTTAAACACTGAGATGGTATGGCTGGGACTGCCTCTGTCATCCAACTAGAATTTCTTCGCTGTGTCTCCAGGGAAGATGTTAATCTGCTGTCTCTTTGTACTTCCTCAGTTGGTACTATTGCTACTCACTTGTTGACCTGCAGACACATTCTGCCTCTGGGTACTGTTGCTGGTGGGTTTTTCCTCTGCATTTCTGGCATTTCCCTCAGTTACTTCACTCTCAGTTGGCACTGTTTCCATGGTAACTAGGGTTTGAGGCTTTCACCTTTCTTATTGCTCTGGCAGTTCAAGGGGACAATGACCCACTTTCCTCAGAGCAGCATTTCTCCAAGGAGTGATTATGAACTTGGAGACGTTTGTTGCAAGCAGACAGTGCTATTAGCATTGTGGAAGGGGGAACATTGGCTGACTTCCCTTCCCTTCCCTTCCCTTCCCTTCCCAGTTCCACCACATCCTGGTAGTGAATGGACCATTGAGACATTAAAACATGCAACCTGGGGACCCAAACATAGCAGATCTCATGGTCTAAATGGTAATATGTTTGAGAGTAAACTTATATCAAGACTTCAGACATAAACTGCCATTGCTACAGGTAAACCTAGACCTGCGGTTGTCCTCTGTAAAGACTCTCTACCTGTCCTGGGTCACCGGCCTGGACAAGATGAGTCCCTGAGATGGTGGATGGTGCGCTTGGCCAGCTGGAGTCAGGTGCCTGCCTGCCAGTGAAGAATCCGGTAGCAAGGGATTCTCTGCTTGGATGGAATTCCAAGGTTCACAACAAAAGACTGTGTAGAAACTGAGGGAAAAAAGCTGATGTTTGGTTCAAAGCTTCGATTATGCAATACAGAACCTGTGATTAGCAATGCGGTGTACCTCATAAATTTTTTTTTGAGACAGGGTCTCACTATGCAGTTCAGGCTGGTAGTGAGCTCACTTTGTAGCTCAGGCTGGTCTCGAACTTGCAAGGACCCTCCTGCCTTAGCCTCCCAAGTGCTGAGATTACATGCATGTGCCACCATGCCTGGCTATCTAATAATTCTTGTTTTTTGTTTGTTTGCTTTGTTTTTGGTAACAGGGATCAAATTCACAATCTTGTCCTTGCCAGGCAGGCACTTATGCCACTGAGATAAATCTCTGCTTGAGGGTGTAGTGGATGGTAGAGTATGGCAGTTGCCTAGCTGCACGAGGCCCTGGTTTTGATCTCCTGCCAAACCTGGGTGTGTAGAAAAACCTAACAAAACAAACAAAACACAATCCTTTGAGTGTAGAATTTATGTTGACTTCTTTTACCACAAAAGGAAAACAAAGCAAACACAGTGGGATGAGGGAAACTTTGAAGGTGATGAAATGGATAAAGACCCTGATGGCGGCTGATGGCCTCGCTGGTGTACACTTATCTCTGAATGTGTCACGTGGCACACATGAAGCACAGAAAGCTGTTTGTATTTGAAAAACTCACGTCCAGCACACAAGAGAACTTGCACTTTGAAAAAGGACTTTATTAGACCTGCTCCGATGGGAAACCAGTGAGGATTAAGTGAGGTAGCAATCAAAATAATCTGCCTTTCCCCACCAGTTCTGGGCTGGTTAATTTGAACCAGAATGGTTGGGGTGAAATGAGTGGACGATGAAGGTGAATACTAGCATGCTCTGCAAGGTTGTCCGCAGAAGGGGTATGTGTAGAGGTGTCTAACAGTGTTTTACCACACAAAGAATGTTGTGGGAAAACCCTCAGGTTCAAAAAGTTATTTATAACATTTTAACTTGTTACACT
Source organism: Dolichotis patagonum (assembly GCA_004027295.1). NCBI lineage: Eukaryota > Metazoa > Chordata > Mammalia > Rodentia > Caviidae > Dolichotis > Dolichotis patagonum. Next base: position 15,043 of record PVJX010015896.1, on the reverse strand, counting down.
ATAAGGAAATATTTTAAAAACCAGATAGAAATTTCCTGCTTAATTTACATTTCTGACACTGACAGTACTGTTTAGTTTTGAAGAAACCTAACATTAATGAAAATTAATCTTCATCAGTGTAATCCAGCAGAGGAGACTAAGAAAATTTCTTCCCCCTCTAAACAGAAAAACTTAGTTTCTTCTACTTTTGAATGTTTCAGGTTTCATTTTACTTATTTTTGGTTTTTGGTGCTGGGGACTGAGCCCAGCCAGGGCCTTGTGTGTGGAAGCACATGTTGGACCACTGAGCTGTAATCCTTGGCTCTGATTTTTAGTTTGAAATCTGTTGAGTGTTCCTGTAAGCAGTTAGCTTTCCTAAATAACTTTATTTTCTCTTGAAGTTTGTGATATTCTCTGGGAATATTTGTCTCCTTCCCATCTTTATAGTAGCTATGGATTTCCAAGTCAGTAGGTGAACTGCTGGCAGTTGTTTTCTGTTCATGGATAATCTGGGGGGACTGAGGTGCTTAACATGAGTTATCATGTTAAGTATGAAGTTCTTTTGAATTGGCTGTTGCTGCTATTGATACCTAGGAAAGGCTTGTATAGCTATGGAAATTAACCTGTTGGTGAGCAGCAGTATATCCAGAAACAGGATGTATCACTTAACCAGAGCTAGCAGTGTTTTGTTTGCTATAAAGTAGTTGAATGCTTTTTGGCAGTGTCTGCCCAAGTATGCAGGACTGATTTATTTTGAGATCTTGGAACAAGAGTTTTTTGGTTTGGTTTGGTACCAGGGATCAAACTCACAACCTTTCACTCCGTAGGCAGGCGCTTGAGCCACTGAGCTTAAATCCCTGGCCTTTGAGCAAGAGTTTAAAGTGCTTCTTTGTTCAGAAAACAAATAGACCTTTGCATTTTGTGACTTATGAAATCTAATTCTGAACATTTTAAACCTGCAAGGGTTTGGAGTTAACACTTTCTCAGTTTAATGCATGTAGTAAGAATAGAATGGAGAGGAATTGATAACACTGGGGAACCGGGCACATCAGTATGCATGTGACCTTTGGAGACCTTTAAGGGCCACCCTAGAATAAATTTGTTGAACTGTTTCAGCTCCTGGAATCGGTTTAATGAATATATATCAACTCTAAGATTATACTAAGAAAAGCTAGAATAAGATGCAATGAATATATATTCAGCTTTGTGGGTGCAACGTGTGTATGTGTGTGCATGTGACCTCACTAGTTGTTTATTTATTTAGGTACCAGGCACTGAACTCACAAGCTTGTGCTTGCCAGGCAGGCACTTCTGCCACTGAGCTAAATCCCCTGCCTGACCTCACTACTTTAGATATAATTAAACTGTTTGTTTAAGAGGCTTTGGTGATACCTTTAAAAGGAGTAGTGTTCTCTCCACCTGTTTTTGGTTTGTGTGTGTATTTATGTACCTTGGGTTTGCTTAAAAGAAGCTACACTTAAAAATACTTTCAATTTAAAATAGTTATAAGTGGCTAACCTTTAGACTAGAGATGTTAAATTTTAATTGATCTGATAATCTGTTCATAAATTTGGCGTTACTACCCATTCAGAATTATTTTTTAAAATTTCCAAATTCCTTGCGCTAATGTTAATAATAGTGATGATTGTAGCAGTGGCAGGTTTGTGTGTGTGTGTGTGTGTGTGTGTGTGTGTGTGTGTGTGTGTTTCTGGGTTTTAACTTTTTTGAGTGCTTACTGCATTTTGGGGACTATGCTGAGTATTTGTTGCACATGATTTAACATTCACTTACCACAATCCCATGCAGCTGTTACGCTCATCAGAAATACTATTTGCAGTTTCATAAACTGGGTTTATAGATGTGAAGTCGCTTGCCCCATGGGTGCACTAATGAATAGCTGAGACTTTTGCCAGTTACCCACTCTGAAGCCCTTTGTTTTCTACAAGAGCATGCATCATTGATATTGATACACAGCTTTGCAAAACTGATTTGAGGTGTTACTCATGTATAAAAGCTATGATTGCAAAGATTACTTTAGGGAATTTTATAATTTTCTGTGAAATGATGAAGTTTTTTTAAAGCTATGACATCATATTGAAATGATCTGAAATAGTTGCTGTACTATTCTATAAAATTAAATTGGTATTACAAAATGCAAAAAGCTGTTCTTTGCTTTTTAGCCAAAAGTGGAGTTTAGAAAGAAGTATCATTAACATTGGTCTAGGAGATACAAAGCTGGATGATATTGTCATATGTCTACATCGTGATTTATCACTGCTGAGCAAAGGCTTGCATGCCTTATTCTTTGAAAGGAAAAGAAAATGTGTTTCTTTGTTTTGCTTTACGTTTCATGTCAGCCTGGACTGTTGGTTAAATTTGCTGTTTATTTCATCCCCCGCCCGTGTATTGCCCTTTCATTTTTTTTTATAAATCATAGCTCTTTTTTTGTTTAGATGTATTTGCACTTTCTTTGGTGATAGTGTTGTAAATGTATTTGCTTTGAAATAAATTTCCCCTGGTTCATCTGTGAGGAATCTGTCATCTAGAAAGGTAAGTTAAGCTTTTTTTCTGAAGTTGTTTGGCACAGTCGTAGACATTATCAGTAGAGATATTGATAATGAACATGTATATTTTAAAACATTTCAGGGTCTACTCAACAGATACCAAATTTAGCAGATCTTAGAACATGGAAAGCTAAAATGAAAAGTCAGGCCACCCAACATGAGCTGTGGAGCAGCAAGGAATGTCAGGACTGTCACTGTGTCCATGTGAAAATGATGTCATCTGTGGCCACTTCTGACCAGTCCTGTGCATTGATTCATGAAGTTCATTTTCATTGAGTTCATACCGCGCTGGGGATTTAGCTCAGTGGCATAAGCACCTGCCTTGCAAGTGCGCAGTCATGAGTTCAATCCCCAGGACCGATTAAAAAAAAAATTAAAAACAAAATAAAAAAAACCCCTTTGCATTGAGTTCATACTGAGGTCAATTGTTTTATTTTTGTGATATTAATAAGTGAATGAGGAAATAATATTTCAAAGGTTTTTTTTCCCCTTCCAGAACTTTTAATGAATTCATGCATGTTACAATTAGAAATAGGAATTAGAAATTCAGGATAGGAATTAGAAATTATTGAGATTGAACAATTTAATAATTCATATGAAGGAGTGTTCTTCCTCTTTGTGCTTAATTTGAAGTTAAAGCAGAGAACTGGAGTACAAATGATGTGGCATAATTTCATAATTTGGGGCCACTAGTCTTCTGCTAAGCACTAGTACTAATGATAACTCCATATCCCTATAAACTTTGCCCCTTACATGACTCATGTCCCAGATCCCATGAACTCAGGTCCATGAAGACAATGGCTTATTGTGGTTTCCCTCAGTGTCCAACATGGTGCATAGCTTATAGGTGTTGCATAGCTGATAGGTGATAATAAATGCTGAGTAAGCACCCATCTGGCTCCTAAGATGTTAGGGTGGGAAGTTCCTGAATAATGGAGAAGTTAGGTCCAGCAAAGAATCAGGCATGAAACAGAATCCAAGATCTTTCACTTCTGTCTTATTTTCTGGAGTCACTTACAGAAGGCAGAAAGTACGTTTTATAACTTGGTACTGCAATATGTTATCTGGCCCCCTTTTGCAAATGTCTGGTAAATACTGTATTTTACATCTGATTAAAACCATCAGAATCATATGTTCAGGAGGTTAAAGGGACTACAGTCTAATTAAAAGGTGCTTTTGGCCTCAGTTGAATTGATGAATCTTCAGAGCATAAAGTGTTGACAACCTTCAGGTACTCCCTTAGGGTCCATGCTAGGAGACAAAGACAAGCACAGTGGGAGTTGTGAGTGAGTAGTTAATGTGCTTTGATTGACTTTCCATCGTCATTAATGATTATTTATATTTAGTATACTGAAAGATATGTACAGAAGTTTCTTTAGTCTGTCACCAGTGGGTAAATTTTCACTCTTACATGTGAGACAGGAGGATTGCACATTTGAGTTCAACATGGGCATTTTAGTGACTTGGTGAGATCCTGTGTCAATACAAAAAGTAAAGAAGAGTTGGGTGTGTAACTCAATGCACAGGCTCTTTGTTTAATTCCTAGTATGGTATTGCCAAAAAAGTACTGTATTTGTCTTAGTTACTTTCACATTCATGGGACAAACTACCTGAGACCTGTTAGGTTTTTGGCACAATAACAAAGAAGATAAAAAATAAAAATAGCCTGTATTCCAAAGATGTGGATAGAAGTCCCTGACTATAGACAGCCTGGCATTCTCTGACTGGAACGTGGGGTATGGGATATACATGTAACCTCTGACCAGGGTGACACTTAGGGCGGGCATTGATGACACACAAGGGGCTGATTGGGACCCCCCTCCTCCGCACTGGGAAAGGAAAAAGGAAGTTGTCACAGGGGAAGGAGGAAGTGACCTCCTTTTTGGTTCCACCTCTCACTGCAACTTATTCTTGGGCAAAAACCTTTGACACCCACAAATGAAAAAAGGAAAGGTTTATTTTAGTTTACAGTTTGTAGAAGTTTCATTCCATAGTTGACAGGCTCTAAGGCAGGGTAGTGTGGCAGAGAGGAAATAGTTCTTGGCAGGGTGGGCAGAAAGCAGGGAAGCAGCAGCAATTAAGACTCCCTATAGATTGGATTCCATCCAATCTATAAGCCTAGTGATTGGTGCCACCCCTACTCAGGTGGAGCTTCCAATTATCCACTCAGAACTGTGCTAAACTGGTCAGTGGACTGATTTAGTTATCACACACCATTAATCTGTGTTCACAGACTCTAGATCCAGCCATCTCCAAAAAGCTCAGCCACCTCCAAAAAGCTCACCTATGTGTGCATGAGACTTTGGTGGACATCTGGATAGAGGCCATGATAATACTGCTGTTAAATTTGTTTCCCATAAAGAAAAAGGAAGGGAAAGGGATGGATCAAAGTGGTGATCTTTGTATATAGTCATGCATTCTTTTGTTAGATTAACAATTAACAAAAATCCTAGAAGAAATATTAAACATCTTTGCAAAATCACAGCTTTGAAAAATTCCCAGTGATTATAAAAAAGTAAACTTATTTTAGCAAAACCAAAATTGTAACATTAGAAGTACTCATCTCATCTTGTTATTAAGATTTTTAGTTACTAAGTTTATTTTTACTTTTTTTTTTTTTTTGATACTGGAGAATTGAACTTACAAGCTTGTGCTTGCCAGGCAGGCACTTGTGCTGCTGAGCTAACCCCAACCCTATTTTTACTTTTTTTTTTTTTGTTAGCACCAGGGATTGAATTTACAACCTTGCACTTGCCAGGCAGATGCTTGTGCTAAATCTCGGCCCCCGATTTTTACTTTTTAAAGTATGTTCTCTTGCATACTTGTTCTGGTATAAATTAAATTTGGATGTTCTCTCTTCATGATGTGCCTTTTCATTTAATTTCTCCTAGAAATTTGCAGGAACAGATTGCATCTGTTTGTAAACAGGGGAGGACCCTGGCTATAATATTTTCAGTACCATGTTATTAAGAATGAGGACCCTTTGAAAACACTGACATGTCAGTCTTTTCTTGGGCAAGTTGCTGAAAAGTATTTTATGGATGAGTTTTACTTTTGCTCTTTTATAAAATTTTTTCTATGCTTACAGTACATAATGATCACAGTTTTCCCCCTAGTGACCATTTTGATGTTAATCATGTCACAATACTAACAGTCCACCCCACACTCCAGCACTTTGCTCAGAGAGACCTCTGCAAATTTTGTCCTTCTCACCTATTCTTTCTCCCCATAACCTGCCTGTTGTATAATTTAGCATGTGTCATTGAATGTGGGGTGTATTTTCATGCACCTGATAGCATTGTCTGTTTTTATCAGAATGTAAGTTTTGCAGAGGCAGGGCTTTTTGTTTGTTTTCCAATGTCTAGCACACAGTAGGTACTATTAGTTGAATGAGTGGTAAATTTGTTAAGCTTCCCCATACTGGTATTGTGCAGAGAACTCTACATTATCTTGTTTTCAAAGCAGTTATCTCTGCTCTGAAAACCTTTTACTTACACAAAACTTTTTACTTACATAAAAGGTGAAACTCAGAGATGAAACAACTTGCCCAGAGTAGATACCTGGTAGAGCACATTCATGAATCAAAGTTTAGCTCATTGCTGTCTATTAAAACTATAATGCAAGCTACATTTGTAATTTAAAGTTTTCTAGGAGCCCCATAGAAAACTAAAAGGAAACTGAAGGTACTTCAAATCATATTTATTGAATCCAGTATATCCAAAATACTGCTATTTCAACATAAAATCAATCTAAAAATTATTAGCTATTTTTATTATTTTTCCAACTGTAATTTGTTAACTCCATTGTGTATTTTATTTTAAGAGAGAAAAGAAAATTTAAAGACAAAATAGAGAAAACATGAAGTACAATAGCAGTTAAAAAAAATTGACATCATAAAATCACTACTTGCTACATTCCATTGTGTATTTTATGTTGACAGTACATCACTATTCCAACCAGGCACATGCAGGGTGCTCACCAGCCCATGTGGTTAGTGGCTCTTCTGTTGGACTGCTCAGGTCTAACTGACTTCATTGGCCATGCGCTTGCAGCTCAACTTGCTGATTCCTCTTCTGTTTTGGGACGATCTTAAGCAATCTACCTCTCACTTTTTTTTTTTTTGGTACCAGAGATTGAACTCACAGCATCAGGCTTGAGCATCTCACAGTTATATATGCTGCCTATTTGCAAATGGCTTGGATCATCTTACTTTTCAGGTGCATGAGGAAGTGTGTCAGGTATGATACCTGGCCAGTTAACTAGCAGAGAGGTCCTTATAGATGAGAGTATCAAGCTCTGGAGAGCCTCATAGCTCATCTGCATTTACAGGGTTTCTGCCTGGCAGAGTCAGGAGTTGAGTGCAGCTCCTGTGAGCCTGCATCGTTCTGTATGTTGCTTCTGGACAGAGCAACAAGTGTATGTTTGGTGGGGAGGGTGGGGAGGGTGGGAAGGGGCCTTTCTGGGCTTTCCCAAGGTATGGGGTTGTCCTATGACACACAAGTGTTTCTGTGCATACCTGCATACCTGCCTTCGAGGTGCTCACTCTGTCAGAGACACCCCAGATTCTTCCTTATGGATTTCAGCATTTCTCTCACTTTGACCCATCCCATTTGTCCTTGTGTTTTGAACTATGCCCCTAATTCATGTCTTATTTCTACTTTCAGACTGGGTTCCTTGTGATACAACTTCCCCCAAGTCTCCCTGAGAAGTCCCCATCACTTTCATCATAAATAATTTTTAAAAATGGAAGAAAAGATTTCAACTTGCTGACTTGATTGGGGACCAGTGTATTAGCACACAGTGGCTGAAGAATAGATTGTCTCATTTTTGCCTGAGTTCTTTATGTCCTGGTTAAAGGAGACAGTCACAGTTACCTTTGGGAGTCCTAGGAAAGTCCTGCTGTTCTTGGATGCTTTCGATGGCTGAGACAGGGGAGCTCCCACCAGGCTTGGAACTCACGTGCGTTGCCATGTGAATGAAGTTAGAATCACTCCATCAGGGACTAGAATGCACTGCATTCTGCACTGCAATGACATTTGAGAAGCAGTTTATCTTATAAATTAGGGTTAATCTCTTTATAGTGTCTTGGACTTACCTTTAAGATAACTAAATCTTCTCTAGGGTTTTTCTTCCTTTTAATAGTAATTACTTTGGTCACAAGTTGAGTTCTGTGAACATTTTTGTATGTGGCCTCTCTGGCCCTTTTTCAGGTGGGTGTGGCCACAGTGTTGGATCCAAACCACATGAACCTGCAGTATTATTTCAGTGGGTTCCTCTCTGATTTAAAACTTGACACTTGGATTTATTTTTCTTCGGATTTATTTTTCTTCCCTCCTTGTAGGAGAAAGAAGTGTTCTTTCATGAATGGAATAAATACTTTTGTTGAAGAGTTAGCAGTTGTGCCAGGCTCTTAATTTATCCTCATAAAATATAAAATCCTGAAGCCCATATGAGTTGGGAATCTGTCCTTTCTGAATATCTAGGCTGCTTAGCCTTCCTCAGTAATGAATGTTGCTCATAAATGGGTGCTCAGGAAGACAATTAGAGAAGAGAATGGAAATCAGAGGGGAGGCAGAGGGAGAGTGGGCAGCAGGATATGATCAAAGTATGTTTAGGTACTTATAAACCATGAACATGTGCATGTATGAAAATGTCTCAGTGAAGCTCATTATTCTGTATTTGAAGATGCACTAATAAAAAAACTGTTTTAAAAAAGGCCATAACAGCCAACGTTGAATGAGTTGAATAATCTGAGTAGCCACTGCCTTCATGTTTTCTCTGGCATTAGAGCTGCAGTGTTTTGCCTTGTTCATTCTCTTTATCTTTTTTGTACTCATATACTGATGAGAAATAATCAGATTTTCCACCATTAGAAATTCATTTCATTTAAAATTTCCATAAATCCAGGCATAGTGGCACACACCTGTAATCCCAGCTCTTAAGAGGCTGAGGCAGGAAGATTACCATGGGTTCAAGGCCAAATAGGGCTATATAGTGAGTTCAGGACCAGCCTAAACCAAATGAGACCCTGTCTCAAAAAAAAAAACAGGAAAAAAATCTATGCTACCAATTAATATGTTCTAAACTGGGCATAGTTTTAGCATTGGTAGGTAATATAAGAATTAGTTGAAGTGCAGAGTGGGGCTTTGGTAGTGGTATAGGACAAGAAAAACAGCAGTTGGTGGGGTAACTAAGATAGCAACAAAAATTATATTGCACTTTTTTCTGTGCGTGTGTGGGTGTGTGTGTGGGTGTGTATGTGTATGTTTGTACCGGGGATTGAACTCACAACTTCATGCTTGCAAGGCAGGTGCTTATGCTGCTGAGCTAAATCTCCTGCTCCCTACACTTTTTTCTTAACTAAGAACTAGGGTAGGTGTTGGGGTGAGGTGTTACTAATCAATAAAGCGGTAATCTCATCTACTTAATCCTGTTTGCTACAAGTTATGGTTAAGAGATTTCTACAATGGAAACAGGACAAAAACTTGAATAGAGTGTAAGTACTACATGGAGAGTATAATTGGGATGAATTAACAATATGAAAATGTAAGACCCCAAATAAGAATAGATAGAATTTAAGACTGCTGGATGTTATGATATAGTGGTGCTTATCACTATGCATTTTAATCACTTGGGAAAATTTTTGGGAGGAAGGTAGTGTACTGTGACTGAACCCAGACACTTTTCTTTTTTACTTTTTGACAGGATCTCACTAACTTGCTCAATCTGGCCTTGAATTTGTGATCCTTCTGCCTCAGTCTTCCAAGTTGCTGGAATTATAGGGATGTGCAACTACATGGGCTTTTCTTGGGAGGGTTAAAACATACTGATGCCTTTAAAGAAATTGTTGAATGACTTTATTCTACTTGGTTGAGAATGAAGCCTGGGCACTGAAAGGCTCGAAAGCTCTGCAGGTGGATCTAATTATAGCCAGAACTGAGAATAATTTTCATGAACCATGCCTTAAGCCTTATCTAGACAATGATTTTTTAAATTTTTGTTTTATTTTGTTTTTTCAAAATCCATTTTATTTCAAGGATAAACAAGGAGAAGGAAAACTATAGCAGATTTCAAAACACATGAATCAGGGGCAAAAATGGTACATACATTGTGCATAAAACAATGATTCTTGAACTTCAGTGATAATCAAAATCTCCTGTTTTGCTGATTAAAAATACAGTTTCTGTTCCCCACTAAAATTCTGCCCAGGATCTGCTGCAGGATTTTAGACTGCCCTTAGAGAAATGCTGTTACAGGTGTAGAATGTTGGATGATAAGATGGCTGGGAACTCACGGGATGGGCTAGGTGTCCTGAAAAGTATGAGGTAAGAATAAGTTCCTAATGTATAAGATTTGTAAGAAAACTGGGTGGGAAGGTATAATACAAGAGTACCTACATTGGCATCATGTAAATTAAGTCAGATGGTGCAGAAAAGGTTAGCATGGCCTCTGCACAAAGATGACTTCAAATTCGTGAAGCATTCCACAGTTTTAGATCAAGTGAAATTAAGCAGCTTTATTTCACACAAGCTTTAATATTTGATGGTTTCTCTTATGAAAAACCCTAAAGGTAAAGAGCAAAGTAAAAGATAGATAATAGGAAGAAAAGAGATCTTTTTCAATGGGAAGAGGAAGAAGAGATGAAGGGAAGGACAAGCAAGGGCGTCAAAGGGGATGGAAAAAGCACTGGGATGACTTATGTACATGTACCAACTCCCCACAAGGAATGTAAGTGTTACAGACCGTGAATGTGTATTAGTGAAAATGAAAACTGAAAAAGTATACTACAAAATATATTGGGGGTATTAATACTGTAGGTTTTGTGAAGGAATCATGTGAGATAAGGCTGAGAAAGTAGCCTTCCACACCTCTTCAAGGAGTTTACATTTTATGTTCTTAGAGAGATGGAGGTTGGAGACATTGGTCTGAGCTAGCCACACAGACTGGGGAAATGAACTGCAAAGCACAGGTGTCCAGAACACTGTGTGGAAACATTGCTCCACTGCAAGTGACTTGGGAAGTGCTGGGTAATTGTGTGTGACCCATAATGTAGTGGCAATCTATTAGGAAGACGTGGAGCTTTACTCTGTTGGATATCTGGGCTCAAGAGATCCTCCTGTTTCTGTCTCCTGAGTAGCAGGGACTAGACATATATGCCACTACACCTGGTGATTTTTGAAGTAACACCACCAAACTGGGAAAAATTTATTCTTCCAACATTTATTAGGTGTTTTTTATATGCCTAGATGTACTGAGATTATTTTTCACTAGCATGCTTGTGCACTGGGAGTGTTTTGAGATGTATTTTGGACAGTGGAAGCCACCAAGTATCTAATAAAAGTTGGAGCTGCTTTTCCATAAAAATATACACCTGTCACCTCGCTTATAATTTGAGGGCTTTTGGACACTTAACACATACTATCTGTAGATATTTATAGACTCCAAGTTAATCCTTTGCATAGATTGAACTCTTAGCTTTTAAGTGAGTGAAGACATGTAGGAGTTCATAATACTTCTCATTCTTTCAATTAGCTGTAGTTCTTCATAACATAGGACTAATTTAACTTGCAGTAAGAAAATGTTTTTCAGTGAAATTGGCATAATCCATGACTGCATGTTTCTATATCATAGTGCTAGGAAATGAGCATTAGAATGGGGATGGGTGTATCTCAGTGACAGAATGAATGTGTTCGTGTGTGTGTGTGTGTGTGTCTTAGATCTTTTGAAGAAAAATACAAGATAGAATATAATCCAGCAATTCTCAGAGTGTGGATAGAAGAAGGTCTTTGAAAAGCTTTATGAGATTAAAGCCTTTCTCTAATTCATGACATGGTCTGCTCCATCTTGGGTATGCACTCTGCAAGGATGATACTAAACCAAATCAAGCAGTAAACAGACGCCCTTTAGCTTGTTAAAAAAGCACCACTTCCTAAGTTTAACTAGGACTTCTTTTCTGAAAACTTTCTTTTACTTCTGGCAATGTTGGTAAATGTCAGTTTAACTTCTTTTAAGTAAGTGGTTTGGGTGAAATATAAATGAAACCTTATTATGTGTGACTGCAGAATTTACCTTCTTTTCAAGACCAGATGGAAAAAGTTATGTAGCTTAGTCAGAACTTAGTCTTCCTACGAATTTAGTGTCAGAATTTTGGGAAACACTGAGGAATGAAATCTTCCTATACAATACTTTTAAAAAATGTTGTATTTGCTCCTATAAAAAACCAAGAATATAGCAAGAAGTCATAAGGAGTTATGTTGAAAAGAAAAGAAAACCAACTTCTAGAGACCTGTGTCTCTTGCTCAAATGGAGTTCTCTCACCAGCAAAAATGCACATTTGAAAATAATCATGATGGAAGGTGGGGATAACATACTTAAATGATCAAGGGATGAGTTTTAAATAACAAGGCAGCCAAATTAGAGCAGCTGTGGCTTTGATCAATCTCTTGGGTCATGTGTTGGAGGCTTGGTTTTCAGAATATTAGTGCTACGGTCATGGATCTGGAAGAAAGAGAGCTTAGAATGCCTTAGCTCTTTCACGCATGTTCTTGCTGGTGACTGTGGGACTCCAGGTCCTCTGGTTGCTTTTCTCTGTGCCTGGGTTCTCTTCCTCTTGGACATCACCCTGCAGTGATGCCACTCACACTTGGCCTCTCACTGGAAACTCAGCAGCTTTGCCATACAGTCTTGGCTTTTCAGCCTTCAAGCCTTCAAGCTGAATAATCTACCTTTCCTTATGCAGAAGCAAGTCTTACTTCATGGAGCAGTAAAAAACAGACTGGTACAGAGCACTGTATGCAGCAAGGAAGCAAAGATACCCAAATGTAGTATTGTGAAGCATATTCTATGTGATTATGCTAGGGAATACTTCTCCCCTCAAGTGCTACAGGTCTTGAGGCATGAAACATTTATTCCTTTCAAAATTATTTTCAGAATTATTCATTTCAGAATTATTTTCATACATTTAATTGATTGAACTCATATATCAAAATCTGAATTAACACTTGTATTTTGACCGGCCTGTGTCCTTCGTACTGAGTATTCAAGGAAGTATAAGGGATGGTTCTTAACCTTGAGAGGCCTGTATTTTTGGTACAAGTGACTTTATTTTTGCAGTTGTGCCATGGCTGTCATCTTTGTCTTCTTTGGGCCCCTTCTGCAAACCTCTCCTCCAGTCTCTATTCTCAACCCACAGTTACAGCAGCCCAGGTTGAAGCCAAATGAATCACACAGCCTTCTGAGTATGGCAACAATTAACCTTGCTGGATTATGTTTTAAAACATTTCGTAACGACATGCAAGTAGTTTGATTGCCTAGAAATATCATAAAGCTACTGTGCAGTAAAGAATCCGTTAACGTGAACTTGATAGTTACTTGCCAGGTTTCTTGTTCCCATCAGAATGATCTCCCTAATTTAAGGAAAAAGTAATTAAAATTTGGAATTTAATGAATTTTGTACTTAATAGGATTTTTTTAAGGAACAAGGGACTAACATCCCAAAACATTTACATTATCTTAGCAAACTATTCTACCAAAATTTTAAGTTTTTTAACTATTGCCATTTTAAAGTAGAAATGATAGAAACTGAATGATTTGGATAACAGACTCTGTGTTTGATAGTTTTTGTTTAAATAGCTAAGAACTTTTAACTTGTGTAAGATAAGCTATGAAGTACAATAACAATAATACTTTCAAGAACTGGTTGATATGGGCTGGGGACTTAGCTCAGCAGCATAAGCACCTGCCTTGCAAGTGCGCAGTTGTGAGTTCGATCCCTGGTATCCAAACAAAAAAAAAAAAACAAAACCTGGTTGATGCCTTAAGATAGCATGGATTTGTTTCAGTGGTGAAACACTCTGAAGACATTCAGGTATTTAGAGACATTACTTGGTAAATGTTCTTGAAGAAGAAGAAAGAAATATCATAGCTTCTAATTGTGAGCTGAACTTTCTTTTTCTTTGAGACAGGGTCTTGCTGTGTAGTACAGACTGGCATCCAAAAGTGGAATTATAGGCACCCATGACTATGCCTGGGAGAACTTAACAATCTTCTATTTCCCTATGCTGTGTGGTTTAAATAATACTAAAGATAAATATATGTCAAGCATTTTACTTCAAATACGTGCATTAGTGCTTTTCTTTATGAAGTAAATTCCAGTTTCCCTTCAATTTCCATGTTAACAGGCTTTTTCTGCAATGATGATTAATGCTTACAATGATTACTCTAAAGATCTATAAAATCCTCCTGAATCCCAAAAGATGAAATGATATTCAGCATACTTCCACATGACATGTTTTATTTTTTAATTATTTGAAAATTAGGCATGTATTTGTGATCATTATTTTTTTCTGTGGGTTTCCTGATCATTTCAGATAAGAAAGTAAGGGAAGCTGTGTGGAGTCTGTTTTCTCTTGTGTGTGGACTCATAAGCCAGGGGCTGGATTTAAGAAATGGGGTGAGGAGGAGTGAGAGCCCTGATGTGTCTGCCATCCTACAGCCAGGAAATGAGGATAATTAAAATGTGGGGGATGGAAAAATTACTGACTTTTATGTACTTGTTTTACATATCCACCAAAGGGCCTGAGGAAAGCAGGAAAAAGGTTTTTCTTTGAGGGGATGGGATGTTGCATTGTCCAGGCTAGCCTCCAACTTCTGGGTTAAAACGACCCTTCAGCCTTGGAGTCCCAGATAGCTGGGATAAATGTAGCTCTTGTTCCAGAATGTGGTGGGAACACTTGTAATACCAGCACTCTGAGAAGGTGAGGCAGGAGAATTGAAAGTTAGAATCCAGCACGGACAATCTAGTGACTTGAGTGAGACCTCCCCCCCCACCAAAAAAAAAATAGTAATAATAATGATAATGTAAAGAGAAGGCTGAGGATGTAGGTCAGTGCTAAGTCCTTGAGTTTATTCTATAGTCACTGCCTCGGCCAAAGGCAGCTATTATTTATTAAATACTTACTTGTGCCAAGCTAAGTTCTTACTTTGGAAAACAGTTTGTGTTTTGCCCTGAGTTCAAAGTCTGATTCTGTATCCACTCTGTGACCTTAATAAATTTCCTTAGGCTGAGCCTTGAGGTGTTTTATGTAGAGCAATTGTTCATCTATGAGGGCAGCCATAGCAAATTAACACAGCCTAGTACTTGAATCTAAAAGTCCAAGATCAAAGTGTTGTCAGGTAGGTTTCTTCTGAGTCATTTTAGGTAATGGTATTCATGAAGTCACTGGGTTAACTTTCTAATGAATTCAAATGAACTTCTAATGAATTTCTAATGAATACAGCACCAGAGATAATCAGCTTATAAAGTGGAAAGGTTTATAGTATTTTGGTTTACCGTCTTTTGGAGGTTTCAGTGTGGTTAATGGGTGCTGTTGCTTTTGTCCTGGAATGGCACTGTACATCATGGTGGGGTGCAGGGCAGAGAAAGTGACTTACCTCATGTCATGCAGGAAGCAGAGAGAAGAGTCCAGCATACCCCTTCAGGAGTACACCTTTTTTTTTTT